>JBBBDQ010000120.1:0-174755 GCA_037127315.1 Ascarosepion bandense | reverse complement strand
TTTCAAAATATGTACTTCTCTATATTTGGAGATGATTAATATCCTATTATGTAGAAAACCCAAACTTCTCTTATTTTTCAACATACAGATGTCTGAAATGTTGACTCATTATAAGGTTGGCAAAATTTTACGAAGTATTTCCGGTTTTAGTAGTAGTTCCTTTGATGCCACCAAATATTCATCCAATATGCAGAAATCTGCATTTTATGCACGTAAATGGAAGATATTTATAGCCCAATCATTGAAGGGCGCAAACTAAATTTTTTCAAGTTTTACGTATCTAAATTGTTGACTCATTATGCTTAGCACAATGTTTCGAATTCAGCATTATTAAAAGGATTAACTGAATTTCCTTTAAAGCTCCCGATCATTCATGACATCTTGGTTTTATGCTCCTTTAATTGAATTGATATATATCCTGGTATTTATAAGACGAAAACTTCATTTTTCAACAATATTGGCTCATTATGCTTGGCAAAATCTTTCGGGGGATTTCCGTATTATCGACTGGATAAGCGGTAGTTCCTTTGAAGTCCCTAATTATTCATGCAATATGCATGCAACCTGTGTTATATGCACCTAAATGTTAGTAATTTATATCCTAATAAGTACAGGACGCAATCTTCTCTTTTCTTATCCCCTAGATGTTCGAAAATTTTAGTCATTATGCTTCGCAAAATGCTTCGAAGCGTTTCCACATTATCGATCAAATTATCGGCTGTTCCTTTGAAGACCGTGATTCTTCTTCTTCTTCTATGTGCCCTGTCCCTTCAGGACGTAGGCGATCATGGATCTCCACGTCTCCCTATCCCTTGTGGCTCTTAGTATGTTTGCTCCTGTTGCTCCTGGCAACCCCCGTTCCGTCATCCACCTGATCAGACCCTGCAAATATGTTATTCGCTGCCTTCCTCTGTCTCTCCTTCCTTCTATCTGTCCAGTCAGTATCAGGTTCTCCAGGCTCTCCTTCCTCATTGCATGTCCCAGGAACTTCAGTTGTCTCTTCCTGATGCTCAGCATCAATTTCCTTTTTGTTGCCATTCTTTCTAACACTTCGTCGTTGCTTGCATGCTCAGTCCACGATATCCGTAGCATCCTTCTGTAGAACCACATTTCGGCCGCTTCCAGTTTTGTCCCCATTTTCGATGATATTGTCCAGCATTCACAGCCGTATTGAAGAACTGACATCACGTAGCAGTCTAGCACTCTTTTCTTCGTTTCTATTGAGATTTTCCTGTGTGTTAGTATTTTGCTCATCTTCTGGAACGCGTCCTTTGCCATGCCAATTCGCCTTCGGATATCCGTGTCGCACTTTCCATCCCCTGTTAGAACACTTCCTAGGTACTTAAATTCTTGGACTTGTTTGATTCTGTTAACCCCCACCTGTATTTGGCATTTTGGGTTGTATCTTTTGCTGATGACCATGCACTCAGTTTTCTTAAAGTTTATTTGTAGTCTCTTCTTGTCACTCTCCACTGCTACTTTCTGTATGAGATCTTGCAGTTTCCTTTCCGTGTCCGCAATCAGTACTGTATCGTCCGCGTATCTTATGTTGTTCAGGTTGTGGCCTCCAATAACAAATCCTGGTGTGTCATCTAGGGTCCTCAAAATATTCTCGCTGTATAGGTTGAACAAATCCGGTGAAAAGACACATCCTTGTCTTACGCCTTTTTCTATCTTTGTGTATCTACTGAGGTCATTACCTGTCCGTATGCAGGCCGTTTGTTGCCAGTAGAGATTCTTGATTATTCTTATGTCTTTGCCGAAAATGTCGAGGTTGCCTAGCATTTCCATCAATTCTTTGTGTCGTATTTTGCCGAATGATTTCGCGTAATCAATGAAGCATAGGTACAAGTCTTTCTTCATTTGTAATGCCCTTTCAGAGAGCATCCTAATCATGAATATGGCGTTCCTTGTTCCAGTGTCCTTGACGAACCCGCACTGTTCCTGCCCTATCTCTGGCCTGATTCTGCTTCTCGCTCTATTCATCAGGATTCTGACAATCAGTTTTGTAATGTGACTCATTGAGTTGATAGTTCTGTGTAGTTCGCACTCGTTTGCACCAGGTTTCTTCGGCAGTGCTATAAATATCGACTTGCATAGGTCTTCTGGTATTATTCCGCTGCTATAAATTTCGTTTATTATGTCGGTAATCTTTTCTATGCCATATTCTTCTAAGGCTGTCAGCAGCTCTATCACTATGCCATCTGGGCCAGGTGCTTTGTTTCTGTTCATTTTGGCAATTGCAGCTTCCACTTCGGATTTTAGTATTTCCTGTTCATCCATCTCCTTGTGTATTCTCGGTTGTTCTCTCTTGTCGCAAAAGAGATCCTTTATGTATTCTTCCCATCGCTGGAGTATTTCCTCTTTCTCTAATATGATTGTCCCTTCCTTGGATTTTATGCATCCTGTTGAGGAACAGGTTTTTTGTCCTGTCAGTTCTCTTATCTCTTTATGCATCTCTGCTTTGTTGTTCCTGCTCAGTCTCTCTACTTCTGCACATTTGTTGTTGAGCCATTCCTCTTTGGCTTGTCTGCATTTGTTCCTTATCTCCCTGTGAAGTTTTTTGTACTCTGCTCCGTGTCTTGGCGTTATTTTTTGTCTCCTTTGCATCATGTGGAGGATCTCTTCGGTCATCCACTCATTTTTTCTTCTGCGTCTGATTTCCTTTGGGGCTATGTTGTTCGCTGAGGTCACCATTGCTTCTTTTAGTGAATCCCATTTTGAGTATCCTTTTCCAATTTGTTCTTCATATTTCTTTCTCACGCTGTTATTATATTCTTTCTGCAGGGTGAGATCGTCCTCTAGTGTGTCGTATTGCAGTCTTGGTGATATGCTGGGCTTCTTCAGTCTTCGGAGTTTCACTTTTAGTTTGCAGATGACTGGGACGTGGTCACTTCCGCAGTCAGCATCTGGGTATGTTTTGCATTGGACTACTGCGTTCCTGAATCTCTTGTTTATAGTTATATAATCTATTTGGTTCTTCGTGTCACCTCCTGGGCTTCTCCATGTCCATAAACGTCGTGGGTGTTCTTGGAACCAGGTCTTAGTAACGACCTGGTCATTGGGTGAGCACCATTGGATCCATTTTTCTCCTCTTTCGTTGCGCTCTCCTAGTCCAAAGTTGCCGTTCGTGTCTCCTTCTCTATCTTTACCTACCTTTGCATTTAAGTCCCCCATTATTATCCTAACTTCTTGGCTTTTGCACTGAGCCTTAGCATTGTCCAGTATACATCCAATATGTATGCAATTTTGGATTTGCTCAAACAAATGAACGTGATTTATCAATCTAAACTTATTTATAAATGGAACTTTGTCTCTGTGTGTGTTCGTTACCTATAGATTTTGAAGCGGCTGAACCGATTTTCTTGAAAATTTACACAGTTGTACTATAAGCGTCTGCGAGTGTCCTTAGCTAGGTTTTTTGTCGAGGTATCCCGGATAAATATTGAAAATCGATAATAGAAGGAGTGGTCCGTTTTTAATCCAATTTGATACACTCATAGACAAAGACATAAGAAACGATATTCAGAAGTTTCAAGGTTACAGTTCTTACAATAGTGCAAAATATTGATTATATATATATATAGTCAATTGCAGACAGATCTGTTTCGCTGTATCACAGTTCATCAGTACGGCTTAGACTCCGATCGCTTCCTAACCCTGGATTGAAACCCGACCAAATCGGCGTCAGTCGGCGATTCTACCCCTAGGCCACGAGCGTCCGGTAGAAGAAGGTAGGCTTTTTAGCGCGTATAAACCCGCCCAATAGTTAGAGTGCTCTAATTCATTATTGAATGAGCGATGCGTATATGCCGGAGTAGCTACTGTTTACAAAGTCTCCCACTCTTCCAGAGTGCTCAATCAGGGTGTGAGAGAAAAGTCAAGATGTTTGTGTGTGTGTCTGTTTATCTGCCTGTATATCTGTATTTTTTCAGCTCTTTTATTTTAGTTTTTGCTTCAGGTCTAATTGTAGTTCTTAGTCTCAGTCATGATACCATTTACTCAGAGGACTTATTTAGCCTTCAAAATTCAGTTTATGACGAAAACACTTATTTGATATCGATACCAGGAAATGAAAATTTGACTTACATCCATTCATTTTTTCTTTCAGTCTACGGTTTCACTTTAACTGGAAGCAACTATTGCTTTTTGGTCTTTCGTGCCAACGTCCAAAGAGTCTGAGCTCCAGGACCATGGATTAGTTTTAAAGCTTTCATTACATCCAAGCAACGCCGGACTATACTGCTAGTATCCTAATTAATACAGAACGAACACTTCTTTTATTTTTAAACATTTAGATATTTTAAATTGAGTTCTTATGCTTTGCAAATTGTTTCCGTGTTGTCAATTAAATTAGTGGTATTTCTTTTGCAATCACCGATTATTCATCCAATATGCATCCAATATGGGTTTTGTGTCTGTAAATGGTGGTGATTATATCGTAAAAATTAACGACGCAATCGTCATTTCTTTTTAGATGTTTGAAAAGTTGACTCAGTGTGATTGGCAAAATGTTTCAAACTATTTCCGGATTATCGATCTCATTAGAGGTAGTTCCTTTGAAGCCAACGATCATTCCTTCAGTTGTATTTAATCTTGTTTTTATGCACATAAATAAAAGTGATTTTATCCTATTAATTAGAGGACGCCCAATTCTCTGTTTTTAACATTATGTGCCTGGAAATTTGACTCATTATGCATGGTAATATGTTTTAAAGGATTTCATGACTGTCGATCGGATTAGCGGTAGTTCATTTGAAGTCTCCGATTATTCATTCAATATGCATGCTTTATACATATAAATGAAAGTTATTATCATATCGTAATTTAAAAAAAAAATACATTATTCTTTTCTCTTTTCAAAATGTAATTATCTAAAATTTTGACTCATTAGGTATAAAAAAATGTTTTGAAGGAGTTCCGGATTATCGATCGGATCATCGGTACCTTTTTGAAGTTACCGATTATTCATTCGAAAGCATGGTTATATGCACCTAAATGTTACTGATTTATATCATACTAAGTAGAAGACGCAATCTTCTACTTTTTTACCATTTAGATGTATGAAGATTTGACACATTATACTTCGCAAAATGCTTCGAAGGATTTTCGCATTATCGATCGGATTATCGGCTGTTTCTTTGAAGTCCGTGATTATACATCCAATATACATGCAATTTTGGATTTGTTCATATCAATGGATGATAGGAACAAATCACATCATATTCTAATAATTAGAGGACGGACACTGCTCATATTTTTCAACATTTAGATACTTGAAATTGACTAAATGTTTCGAATTATTTCCGGATTAACGGTAGTTATTTTTAAGTCCCTGCTTATTCATTCAATATGCATACAATCTGAGATTTATGCACCTAAATTGAAATTATTTATTTCCGAATAATTAGTGCGCTTTTCTTTTTTTTTTCTTTTAAATTTTAGATGTTATAACTTCACTCATTTAGCTTGGCAAAATGTTTCAAAGAATTTCTGGATTATCGATCGGATTAACGGTATTTCCTATGAACTCTCCGATTATTTTCAAATATGCATGCAATTTGGGTTTCATGTAGCTAAATTGAAGTGTTTTTTATCCTAACAATTAGAAGACGCACATTTCTCTTTTTTTAACATTTAGATGTCTGAAAATTCGACTGATTATACTTGGCAAAATGTTTCGTAGTATTTCCGGATTATCGATCGGATTAGCGGTTCCTTCTTTTGAAGTCTCCAATTATTCATCCAATATACATGCAATCTGTGTTTTATGCACCTATATTCAAGTGATTCAAATAAATATTAGATGCAATGTTCTCTTATTTTTCTCCATTTAAATGTAGTAAAAGTTGACTTATTATGCTTGGTAAAATGTTTAAAAGATTTTTCCGGATTATCGATCGGATTAGCGGTAGTTCTTTGTAGTCTCAGATTATTTACTCAATATACATACAATCCTCGTTTATTTCTCATAAATGGAAATGATTAATAACCTAATAATTAGAGGACAATATCTTCTTTTATTTGACTCATTATTTTTGGAAAAAATATTTAGAAATATTTTCAGATTATCGAACAGATTAGCAGAATTTTCTTTGAAGTCACTGGATTTTTGTAATATGCATGCAATCCGGTTTTTGTTCACCTAAATGAAAGTGATTTTAACCTAATAATTGTAGGGAGCACACATCTTATTTTTAACATTTAGGCGTCTGAAAATTAGATTTATTCTGATTGGGAAAATGTTTCAAAATTGTTTCGGATTATCGATTGAATTATCGGTAGTTACTTTTGAAGTCCTTGATTATTTATCTAATATACATGCAATCTGGGTTTTATGCGTATAAACGGAAGAGATTTATATCCTAATGATTACAGGGCACAGACTCATATTTTTCGACATTGAGATATCTGAAAACTTGACTCATTGTGATGAACAAAATGTTTCGAAGTATTTCTGGTTTATCGATTGGATTAGCGTTAATTTCGATAAAGTTATCTATTATTCATCTAACATGCATGCAGTCTGGGTTTCGCACTTAAAGAGAAGAGATATACATTCTAATAATTAGAGGACACAAACTATATTTTTTCAACGTTTACGTCTCTAGAATCTTGACTCATTATCCTTGGCAAAATGTTCCGAATTATTTAAGGATTTTCGAAATGATCAGTGAAATATCTTTTGAAGTTCCTGATAATTCTGTAATATGCATGCAATCTGTATTTTATGCATCTAAATGGGAGTGATTTATATCCTAATAATTAGAGTGAGTATACATCTCTTTTTGTAACATTTAAATGTCTATAAATTTGACTCATTCAGATTGGCAAAATTCTGAAATTTTGAACATTTGAAATTTTGAACATTTTAATATATTTCTTATATTCAGGCTAATATTGCTCCATAAAAAGCAAGACAATAACAAATAAATAAACGCGGGGAACAAGGTTAAGTAAAGGGAGATAACCAATGTGCTTCGTGTATCTAAGTCCAACAATATCCACCTTTTTATGATTTTTAATACATATGTATTCAGGTCTACACTGAATTATTTTAATGAAAATTGAGTGAAATTCTTTGAAAAACTTTACATGAAATTAGAAACGAAAAGAAACTGATTTCTGAAAGTGCCTAGCAAATGTCAAAAAAATACGAAAACGCAGCCGAATTAACGAGTCAAGTCAATTTTTTTTTTTAATTAATAAGCTGAAAAAATATTTTTTATTCAAGCGATTCATGATTGAAACATAACTTTCTTGTTTTTCTCAGGTACTTTGGTCGATGCAACGCAATCTTTCGCTTCTTTATTCATTTCTTCCATCGTTTCGATTGGAATTATCTACATACTACGAACAAGGAAATTCTACGAATAACCACAAAAGATTATTTTAGAAAAAGACATTTTTACATTTACATTGCACTAAATGCCAGTTATACATTCAAGGTTTATTTAAATGCTAACAGTTTCTTTTCTCTCAGTTCCCGCCTGCTTCCCTGATAGCTACAATTTCCTAAAGGGCAACGTCAATTGCTACCTTATATCCTCTTCGGATGTGCGTTGTGGAGTATTGGATATCGGCTCGGAACAAGAAATCGGGGGGCCGAGTTCGAATTCCAGCCGAATTCATTGCATTCACTTACGCACAAATACCCATGGGAAAAGTATTAATCTGTCTCTTCCTTCCAGTTATGGGTTAAATAACAGGACAGATTGGGTTCTATAGCCTTGGTCGGCAACCAGTCTACCGCAGAAAGCAATGGCAACCTACGTAATAGTGAAAAGATTGGAAAAGAGAAAGCCGGAAACCACATCCTAAACAGGGAACAAGGGATGAGCCTCTTAACTTGTTCAATAGACGTGGGTGGAGTGTGAACCGGGCGATAGATAGATCTATCTACTCCAATTGAAAAAAAAATAAAACAACAAAGTGAGAAGATTGGAAAAGAGAAAGCCGGAAACCACATCCTAAACAGGGAACAATGGATGAGCCTCTTAACCTGTTCAATAGACGTGGGTGTTCTAGATTATATGTAGGTAACCCCGTCTATTTTCGATACCTACATTTAAATTTAAATTCTAAAAATAAATAAGTTATCTTCAAGCTTTAAAATTAGCTTTAATTGAAAGCCAAGAGATTAAATTTTAATTCCAGAAAGGAAAATACCTTGGTGTATTTTAAACCGAAATTATATTGATTTTAATCTAATTTTTTCTGAATTGGAAAAAAAAATTAAACTTAAATTTCCCACCATTTTTGATTGATCGACACATTACGTAAACAGTACGTAAACAGTAGCCAAATTTCTGTTTTAAAAATCTTGCAAAAATAAAATATACCTAGCTGACAAGTCATTTAAGTCAATTTTTAAAATTCAAACTTACCTTTATCTGATTAGCCCTCTTTTATCTCCGTAATCGGGGTGACGAAAGATATGACATTTGGAATTTGTCAAGAACGCTAAAAGTGCCAAAATTTCAATTACGTTAAAACATAAAATTTTCAAATTCAATTTTTTTTTTAGTTTTTAACTAAATAGTAAAATTTAAAATTTAACTTAATATTTTCAGTTTAGATTTATAGCCAGACATTTGAATATGCTTTCCGAATAAGGAAAAATTTTAAAATTTAAATTTCTTTTAAAATAATTTTAATTCAATAAGAAAGAATGAAATTGAAGTAACCTAACTAAGTTATATTATGTTATTTATTAATAAGTTATCATTAAGTTTAAGGCATGGTAAAAATATCTAATTTTTATGGAAACATGTTATGACTCCTATGGAACATCGTACTTAATCAAAATGACTATATTTACACACAAAAGTTTTTTATTTTTTTTAATTAATTTAAAATATTCCTGCAAAACGATTTTTATTAAACTTTATTTTGGATAGGCAATATAATCAACAGTTCTTAACTAAAAAGTCTACTCGCAATCAATTCTTTGGAGATTTTAAAAATATATTTAAAATTTTATATATTATTAAATTATTTAATAATAATAAATTTTTTTAAAAATGAAAACAATTCTTTTAAAATTTTATTATTAATAGAAAATTTTTTTTTCTTCAGAGTATAATGTCCTCGATAATTATTATTTACTCCAGCAATTAAAAGCTTATCAAATTATATCAGAGTTTTATTGCATTTTTTATTTTATTCTTAGGAGAAGATTTTCGGATAATGATTGCAAACTTAAAATAAATAAAAAATAGATGATTTATATTCCCCAATGAGTCCTGCGTTGAAATAATAAAACAAAAGATAGCCATCAGTGTAAAATTTATTAAGATTTCATGGATTTACGTAGAGTGAAGCGGGGGGGGGGGGGCGGTAACAGAGATAAAAAAAATATATTTTTATCAAGATTTTTAAAAAATAATAATTTCAAAAATAATCATTTGTGAATGAATACTGAAAGTTTCATTTAAATCCGACAATTATTTGAATTTTGCGAGAATTTCCAAATTAATGTGTTTGTAACCGAAAAATGTGGGTAATGCAATCATTAGGTGTCCATTAGTAGTAAACGTTCTTTAGCTGCTAACTCAATCAAAATAATCTTTCTGACAAAATTTCGAAAATGTTAGAAAGGATTAAAAATTTTTTTTAAATAATTAAAAATTACTTTGATCTTTCCTCTTAATAATAATATAAACATTTTGAGGGAAAAAGTTTGTTTTATAAAGTTTGGGACCTTTTTTATTCGTACTATGCTGTTTTTGTTATCGGTTTGACTGGAGGTACCTAAATGAGTTAGTGAATAATTTCCTGAAGTGTATTTTTATGAAACAATAAAAATATGCAAACTGGCTAGCAAAAGAAAAACAGACACTGTTTTGATAAATATTTGATTGTTGTAAAAATTAAAAATGCGGGTAAAATTCTCCATGTCCAGGAAAATATTTGATTGTTTTGAAAACTGCGTATCCAAGGATGGAAGCGAATATAATTTACATTAAATTATTTCGGGTTATAAAACAATGTATTATATTTTAAAGCCGAAGAGAAATATGTTTTGGTTGTCAGAAAACATAAGATAAACACGCATTAGTGGCTTGTCAAAGTTGGAATAAGACAAAACAATGTGTCAGGATACATCGCAATCGTTGATTTAAGAGACAGAAACTATTCGTAGTAAGCAGTCACTCGAGAGAGGGGTTTTAGACTAAGATCGAGAAAGACTAGGGAAAGCCGCGAGCGAGCGCGACCCTTTGGCCCTTCGACTCGTGTGTGCTGTCACCTTCGACCAGTTTAACGACACGTCACCTGAAGAGAGAATAAATGAAGTGGATATATTTTTATATACACATTGTCCATCTTTATATTTCAAGCTGATCATCATCCTTGGCTCCAGGTATACCAAACATATCACCAATATATAACATCTTTCGATTTGGTGCCCGTTGACTTGCTTTGATTTTTTTTTTAAATTATAGATTGAAAACTAACCTGGTAGCAATTTAAAAGAAAACTAGACGATCGTGGTAACGGACGACATCCAAGACAGGTAGGTGAAATTTTTCGATTACCTATATGAGCTCCGCTCATGTTTTCGTCACAAGAAAAGTGCTAGTGCAGGAGATGACGAAAAAATGATAAGAGATGGACGCGAATCAAGTAGATAGATGACAATTGAGGTTGAATTTCAACTTTTTGAGATTCTAGCTATCAGGGTAGCAAGGAAACCGAAAGGAGTTTCACAAACAGGAAGTGCGAGAAAAGAAACTATTAGCGTAGAAGAGTCGGTTACATTTAACTATTTCGACGGTAAAAGGGTGGGACCTTGATGCCAATCTAGTAGCACGGGGTCGGGGAACAGGGAAAAATAATTCCTCAGGGTAGTTGCCATAAAAATACTTTTTTAAAAAGACACAAAAGCCACATCATGTGAGTAAGAAAGTGACTGAAAGCAGATTCTCCTTTTAATTTTACGGGCTTGAACTTGGTAAATAACATTTTTTAAAAAAGAAAACACTCGATGTATACCTCGTAGCTTTTGTAGCTACTCTAGCATTTACGCATATAATATTATTCCATCCATACGTACCCTATACTTGGCATATATATATATATATATATATATATATATACTAACCATACTGATGAGCTGTGATACAGCGAAACAGATCTGTCTGCGGATATATATATATATAGTCATCCGCAGACAGATCTGTTTCGCTGTATCACAGCTCATCAGTAAGGTTAGACTCCGATTGCTTTTAACCCAGGATTGAAACCTGACCGAATTGGCGTCGGTCAGCGATTCTACCTCTGAGCTATGAGCGCTCGGTAGAAGAAGGTAGATTTTAGCGTGTATATTATCATTTTACACGCTCAATAGCTGAGTGTTCTCATTCATTGCTGAATGAACGATGCGTAAATGCTAGAGTAGCTACTGTTTTTCAAAGTCTACCATTCTTCCAGAGTGCTCAATCAGGGTGTGAGAGCGTAAATATAGCATTAATGTTGGTGGTAATTTCTACTTTAATCCCTTAACTTTTTATGTGTATTATCTTCCTAATACGATCTACCCTAATTCTAGTAGAATCTCTAACAATCAGTAAACCATCATCTCTATATAGACCTATACTATCCGTATTTATCTTCCTAATACGATCTACCCTAATTCTAGTAGAATCTCTAACAATCTGTAAACCATCAGCGCTATATAGACCTATACTATCCGTATTTAACTTCCTAATACGATCTGCCCTAATTCCAGTAGAATCTCTAACAACCAGTAAACCATCATCTCTATATAGACCTATACTATCCGTATTTATCTTCCTAATACGATCTACCCTAATTCTAGTAGAATCTCTAACAATCAGTAAACCATCATCTCTATATAGACCTATACTATCCGTATTTATCTTCCTAATACGATCTACCCTAATTCTAGTAGAATCTCTAACAATCTGGAAACCATCATCTCTATATAGACCTATACTATCCGTATTTATCTTCCTAATACGATCTACCCTAATTCTAGTAGAATCTCTAACAATCAGTAAACCATCATCTCTATATAGACCTATACTATCCGTATTTATCTTCCTGATACGATCTACCCTAATTCTAGTAGAATCTCTAACAATCTGTAAACCATCATCTCTATATAGACCTATACTATCCGTATTTATCTTCCTAATACGATCTACCCTAATTCTAGTAGAATCTCTAACAATCTGGAAACCATCATCTCTATATAGACCTACACTATCCGTATTTATCTTCCTAATACGATCTACCCTAATTCTAGTAGAATCTCTAACAATCAGTAAACCATCATCTCTATATAGACCTATACTATCCGTATTTATCTTCCTAATACGATCTGCCCTAATTCTAGTAGAATCTCTAACAATCTGTAAACCATCATCTCTATATAGACCTTATACTATCCGTATTTATCTTCCTAATACGATCTACCCTAATTCTAGTAGAATCTCTAACAATCTGTAAACCATCATCTCTAGATAGACCTATACTATCCGTATTTATCTTCCTAATACGATCTACCCTAATTCTAGTAGAATCTCTAACAATCAGTAAACCATCATCTCTATATAGACCTATACTATCCGTATTTATCTTCCTAATACGATCTACCCTAATTCTAGTAGAATCTCTAACAATCAGTAAACCATTATCTTTATATAGACCTATACTATCCGTATTTATCTTTCTAATACGATCTACCATAATTCTAGTAGAATCTCTAACAATCAGTAAACCATCATCTCTATATAGACCTATACTCTCCGTATTTATCTTTCTAATACGATCTACCCTAATTCTAGTAGAATCTCTAACAATCAGTAAACCATCATCTCTATATAGACCTATACTATCCGTATTTATCTTCCTAATACGATCTACCCTAATTCTAGTAGAATCTCTAACAATCAGTAAACCTTCATCTCTATATAGACCTATACTCTCCGTATTTATCTTCCTAATACGATCTACCCTAATTCTAGTAGAATCTCTAAAAATCTGTAAACCATCATCTCTATATAGACCTATACTATCCGTATTTATCTTCCTAATACGATCTACCCTAATTCTAGTAGAATCTCTAACAATCTGTAAACCATCATCTCTATATAGACCTATACTATCCGTATTTATCTTCCTAATACGATCTACCCTAATTCTAGTAGAATCTCTAACAATCTGTAAACCACCATCTCTATATAGACCTATACTATCCGTATTTATCTTCCTAATACGATCTACCCTAATTCTAGTAGAATCTCTAACAATCAGTAAACCATCATCTCTATATAGACCTATACTATCCGTATTTATCTTCCTAATACGATCTACCCTAATTCTAGTAGAATCTCTAACAATCTGTAAACCATCATCTCTATATAGACCTATACTATCCGTATTTATCTTCCTAATACGATCTACCCTAATTCTAGTAGAATCTCTAACAATCTGTAAACCATCATCTCTAGATAGACCTATACTATCCGTATTTATCTTCCTAATACGATCTACCCTAATTCTAGTAGAATCTCTAACAATCAGTAAACCATCATCTCTATATAGACCTATACTCTCCGTATTTATCTTTCTAATACGATCTACCCTAATTCTAGTAGAATCTCTAACAATCAGGAAACCATCATCTCTATATAGACCTATACTATCCGTATTTGTCGCAATCGTTGATTTAAGAGACAGAAACTATTCGTAGTAAGCAGTCACTCGAGAGAGGGGTTTTAGACTAAGATCGAGAAAGACTAGGGAAAGCCGCGAGCGAGCGCGACCCTTTGGCCCTTCGACTCGTGTGTGCTGTCACCTTCGACCAGTTTAACGACACGTCACCTGAAGAGAGAATAAATGAAGTGGATATATTTTTATATACACATTGTCCATCTTTATATTTCAAGCTGATCATCATCCTTGGCTCCAGGTATACCAAACATATCACCAATATATAACATCTTTCGATTTGGTGCCCGTTGACTTGCTTTGATTTTTTTTTTAAATTATAGATTGAAAACTAACCTGGTAGCAATTTAAAAGAAAACTAGACGATCGTGGTAACGGACGACATCCAAGACAGGTAGGTGAAATTTTTCGATTACCTATATGAGCTCCGCTCATGTTTTCGTCACAAGAAAAGTGCTAGTGCAGGAGATGACGAAAAAATGATAAGAGATGGACGCGAATCAAGTAGATAGATGACAATTGAGGTTGAATTTCAACTTTTTGAGATTCTAGCTATCAGGGTAGCAAGGAAACCGAAAGGAGTTTCACAAACAGGAAGTGCGAGAAAAGAAACTATTAGCGTAGAAGAGTCGGTTACATTTAACTATTTCGACGGTAAAAGGGTGGGACCTTGATGCCAATCTAGTAGCACGGGGTCGGGGAACAGGGAAAAATAATTCCTCAGGGTAGTTGCCATAAAAATACTTTTTTAAAAAGACACAAAAGCCACATCATGTGAGTAAGAAAGTGACTGAAAGCAGATTCTCCTTTTAATTTTACGGGCTTGAACTTGGTAAATAACATTTTTTTAAAAAAAGAAAACACTCGATGTATACCTCGTAGCTTTTGTAGCTACTCTAGCATTTACGCATATAATATTATTCCATCCATACGTACCCTATACTTGGCATATATATATATATATATATATATATATATATATATATATATATATATATATACTAACCATACTGATGAGCTGTGATACAGCGAAACAGATCTGTCTGCGGATATATATATATATAGTCAGCCGCAGACAGATCTGTTTCGCTGTATCACAGCTCATCACTAGTAGAATCTCTAACAATCTGGAAACCATCATCTCTATATAGACCTATACTATCCGTATTTATCTTCCTAATACGATCTACCCTAATTCTAGTAGAATCTCTAACAATCAGTAAACCATCATCTCTATATAGACCTATACTATCCGTATTTATCTTCCTAATACGATCTACCCTAATTCTAGTAGAATCTCTAACAATCTGTAAACCATCATCTCTATATAGACCTATACTATCCGTATTTATCTTCCTAATACGATCTACCCTAATTCTAGTAGAATCTCTAACAATCTGGAAACCATCATCTCTATATACACCTATACTATCCGTATTTATCTTCCTAATACGATCTACCCTAATTCTAGTAGAATCTCTAACAATCAGTAAACCATCATCTCTATATAGACCTATACTATCCGTATTTATCTTCCTAATACGATCTACCCTAATTCTAGTAGAATCTCTAACAATCTGTAAACCATCATCTCTATATAGACCTATACTATCCGTATTTATCTTCCTAATACGATCTACCCTAATTCTAGTAGAATCTCTAACAATCTGTAAACCATCATCTCTAGATAGACCTATACTATCCGTATTTATCTTCCTAATACGATCTACCCTAATTCTAGTAGAATCTCTAACAATCTGGAAACCATCATCTCTATATACACCTATACTATCCGTATTTATCTTCCTAATACGATCTACCCTAATTCTAGTAGAATCTCTAACAATCAGTAAACCATTATCTTTATATAGACCTATACTATCCGTATTTATCTTTCTAATACGATCTACCATAATTCTAGTAGAATCTCTAACAATCAGTAAACCATCATCTCTATATAGACCTATACTCTCCGTATTTATCTTTCTAATACGATCTACCCTAATTCTAGTAGAATCTCTAACAATCAGTAAACCATCATCTCTATATAGACCTATACTATCCGTATTTATCTTCCTAATACGATCTACCCTAATTCTAGTAGAATCTCTAACAATCAGTAAACCTTCATCTCTATATAGACCTATACTATCCGTATTTATCTTCCTAATACGATCTACCCTAATTCTAGTAGAATCTCTAAAAATCTGTAAACCATCATCTCTATATAGACCTATACTATCCGTATTTATCTTCCTAATACGATCTACCCTAATTCTAGTAGAATCTCTAACAATCTGTAAACCATCATCTCTATATAGAACCTATACTATCCGTATTTATCTTCCTAATACGATCTACCCTAATTCTAGTAGAATCTCTAACAATCTGTAAACCATCATCTCTATATAGACCTATACTATCCGTATTTATCTTCCTAATACGATCTACCCTAATTCTAGTAGAATCTCTAACAATCAGTAAACCATCATCTCTATATAGACCTATACTATCCGTATTTATCTTCCTAATACGATCTACCCTAATTCTAGTAGAATCTCTAACAATCTGTAAACCATCATCTCTATATAGACCTATACTATCCGTATTTATCTTCCTAATACGATCTACCCTAATTCTAGTAGAATCTCTAACAATCTGTAAACCATCATCTCTAGATAGACCTATACTATCCGTATTTATCTTCCTAATACGATCTACCCTAATTCTAGTAGAATCTCTAACAATCAGTAAACCATCATCTCTATATAGACCTATACTATCCGTATTTATCTTCCTAATACGATCTACCCTAATTCTAGTAGAATCTCTAAAAATCAGTAAACCATCATCTTTATATAGACCTATACTATCTGTATTTATCTTTCTAATACGATCTAACCTAATTCTAGTAGAATCTCTAACAATCAGTAAACCATCATCTCTATATAGACCTATACTCTCCGTATTTAACTTTCTAATACGATCTACCCTAATTCTAGTAGAATCTCTAACAATCAGTAAACCATCATCTCTATATAGACCTATACTATCCGTATTTATCTTCCTAATACGATCTACCCTAATTCTAGTAGAATCTCTAACAATCAGTAAACCATCATCTCTATATAGACCTATACTATCCGTATTTATCTTCCTAATACGATCTACCCTAATTCTAGTAGAATCTCTAAAAATCTGTAAACCATCATCTCTATATAGACCTATACTATCCGTATTTATCTTCCTAATACGATCTACCCTAATTCTAGTAGAATCTCTAACAATCTGTAAACCATCAGCGCTATATAGACCTATATTATCCGTATTTATCTTCCTAATACGATCTGCCCTAATTCTAGTAGAATCTCTAACAACCAGTAAACCATCATCTCTATATAGACCTATACTATCCGTATTTATCTTCCTAATACGATCTACCCTAATTCTAGTAGAATCTCTAACAATCAGTAAACCATCATCTCTATATAGACCTATACTATCCGTATTTATCTTCCTAATACGATCTACCCTAATTCTAGTAGAATCTCTAACAATCTGTAAACCATCATCTCTATATAGACCTATACTATCCGTATTTATCTTCCTAATACGATCTACCCTAATTCTAGTAGAATCTCTAACAATCTGTAAACCATCATCTCTAGATAGACCTATACTATCCGTATTTATCTTCCTAATACGATCTACCCTAATTCTAGTAGAATCTCTAACAATCAGTAAACCATCATCTCTATATAGACCTATACTATCCGTATTTATCTTCCTAATACGATCTACCCTAATTCTAGTAGAATCTCTAACAATCAGTAAACCATCATCTTTATATAGACCTATACTATCCGTATTTATCTTTCTAATACGATCTACCCTAATTCTAGTAGAATCTCTAACAATCAGTAAACCATCATCTCTATATAGACCTATACTCTCCGTATTTATCTTTCTAATACGATCTACCCTAATTCTAGTAGAATCTCTAACAATCAGTAAACCATCATCTCTATATAGACCTATACTATCCGTATTTATCTTCCTAATACGATCTACCCTAATTCTAGTAGAATCTATAACAATCAGTAAACCATCATCTCTACATAGACCTATACTATCCGTATTTATCTTCCTAATACGATCTACCCTAATTCTAGAAGAATCTCTAAAAATCTGTAAACCATCATCTCTATATAGACCTATACTATCCGTATTTATCTTCCTAATACGAACTACCCTAATTCTAGTAGAATCTCTAACAATCAGTAAACCATCATCTTTATATAGACCTATACTATCCGTATTTATCTTTCTAATACGATCTACCCTAATTCTAGTAGAATCTCTAACAATCAGTAAACCATCATCTCTATATAGACCTATACTATCCGTATTTATCTTCCTAATACGACCTACCCTAATTCTAGTAGAATCTCTAACAATCAGTAAACCATCATCCCTATATAGACCTATACTATCCGTATTTATCTTCCTAATACGATCTACCCTAATTCTAGTAGAATCTCTAACAATAAGTAAACCATCATCTCTATACAGGCCTATACTATCCGTATTTATCTTGCTAATACGATCTACCCTAATTCTAGTAGAATCTCTAACAATCAGTAAACCATCATCTCTATATAGACCTATACTATCCGTATTTATCTTCCTCATACGATCTACCCTAATTCTAGTAGAATCTCTAACAATCAGTAAACCATCATCTCTATATAGACCTATACTATCCGTATTTATCTTTCTAATACGATCTACCATAATTCTAGTAGAATCTCTAACAATCAGTAAACCATCATCTCTATATAGACCTATACTATCCGTATTTATCTTGCTTATACGATCTACACTAATTCTAGTAGAATCTCTAACAATCTGTAAACCATCAGCGCTATATAGACCTATACTATCCGTATTTATCTTCCTAATACGATCTGCCCTAATTCTAGTAGAATCTCTAACAACCAGTAAACCATCATCTCTATATAGACCTATACTATCCGTATTTATCTTCCTAATACGATCTACCCTAATTCTAGTAGAATCTCTAACAATCAGTAAACCATCATCTCTATATAGACCTATACTATCCGTATTTATCTTTCTAATACGATCTACCATAATTCTAGTAGAATCTCTAATAATCAGTAAACCATCATCTCTATATAGACCTATACTATCCGTATTTATCTTCCTAATACGATCTACCCTAATTCTAGTAGAATCTCTAACAATCAGTAAACCATCATCTCTATATAGACCTATACTATCCGTATTTGTCTTTCTAATACGATCTACCCTAATTCTAGTAGAATCTCTAACAATCAGTAAACCATCATCTCTATATAGACCTATGATATCCGTATTTATCTTCCTAATACGATCTACCCTAATTCTAGTAGAATCTCTAACAATCAGTAAACCATCATATCTATATAGACCTATACTATCCGTATTTATTCCTTCCTCAACCCAATTCAATAAAGCCAATCATCTCTATCATGATACCTATACTAATCCGTAAATTTATCTTTCTGAACCTATACGTATTTATCTTTCTACCCTAATTAATTCTAGTAGAATCTCTAAAAACAATCAGTAAACCATCATCTCTATATAGACCTATACTATCCGTATTTATCTTTCTAATACGATCTACCCTAATTCTAGTAGAATCTCTAACAATCAGTAAACCATCATCTCTATATAGACCTATACTATCCGTATTTATCTTTCTAATACGATCTACCCTAATTCTAGTAGAATCTCTAACAATCAGTAAACCATCATCTCTATATAGACCTATACTATCCGTATTTATCTTCCTAATACGATCTACCCTGATTCTAGTAGCTTCTCTAACAATCAGTAAACCATCATCTCTATATAGACCTATACTATCCGTATTTATCTTTCTAATACGATCTACCCTAATTCTAGTAGAATCTCTAACAATCAGTAAACCATCATCTCTATACAGACCTATACTGTCCGTATTTATCTTTCTAATACGATCTACCCTAATTCTAGTAGAATTTCTAACAATCAGTAAACCATCACCTCTATATAGACCTATACTATCCGTATTTATCTTTCTAATACGATCTACCCAAATTCTAGTAGAATCTCTAACAATCAGTAAACCATCATCTCTATATAGACCTATACTATCCGTATTTATCTTTCTAATACGATCTACCCATAATTCTAGTAGAATCTCTAACAATCAGTAAACCATCATCTCTATATAGGCCTATGATATCCGTATTTATCTTCCTAATACGATCTACCCTAATTCTAGTAGAATCTCTAACAATCAGTAAACCATCATCTCTATATAGACCTATACTATCCGTATTTATCTTCCTAATACGATCTACCCTAATTCTAGTAGAATCTCTAACAATCAGTAAACCATCCTATCTATATAGACCTATACTATCCGTATTTATCTTCCTAACAATCAATAAACCATCATCTCTATATAGACCTATACTATCCGTATTTATCTTTGTAATAAGATCTACCCTAATTCTAGTAGAATCTCTAACAATCAGTAAACCATCATCTCTATATAGACCTATACTATCCGTATTTATCTTTCTAATACGATCTACCCTAATTCTAGTAGAATCTCTAACAATCAGTAAACCATCATCTCTATATAGACCTATACTATCCGTATTTATCTTTCTAATACGACCTACCCTAATTCTAGTAGAATCTCTAACAATCAGTAAACCATCATCTCTATATAGACCTATACTATCCGTATTTATCTTCCTAATACGATCTACCCTAATTCTAGTAGCATCTCTAACAATCAGTAAACCATCATCTCTATATAGACCTATACTATCCGTATTTATCTTTCTAATACGATCTACCCTAATTCTAGTAGAATCTCTAACAATCAGTAAACCATCATCTCTATATAGACCTATACTAACCGTATTTATCTTCCTAATACGATCTGCCCTAATTCTAGTAGAATCTCTAACAATCAGTAAACCATCATCTCTATATAGACCTATACTATCCGTATTTATCTTCCTAATACGATCCACCCTAATTCTAGTAGAATCTCTAACAATCAGTAAACCATCATCTCTAGATAGACCTATACTATCCGTATTTATCTTCCTAATACGATCTACCCTAATTCTAGTAGAATCTCTAACAATCAGTAAACCATCATCTCTATATAGACCTATACTATCCGGATTTATCTTCCTAACAATCAGTAAACCATCATCTCTATATAGACCTATACTATCCGTATTTATCTTCCTAATACGATCTACCCTAATTCTAGTAGAATCTCTAACAATCAGTAAACCATCATCTCTATATAGACCTATACTATCCGTATTTATCTTCCTAATACGATCTACCCTAATTCTAGTAGAATCTCTAACAATCTGTAAACCATCATCTCTATATAGACCTATACTATCCGTATTTATCTTTTTAATACGATCTACCCTAATTCTAGTAGAATCTCTAACAATCTGTAAACCATCATCTTTATATAGACCTATACTATCAGTATTTATCTTCCTAATACGATCTGCCCTAATTCTAGTAGAATCTCTAACAATCAGTAAACCATCATCTCTATATAGACCTATACTATCCGTATTTATCTTCCTAATACGATCTACCCTAATTCTAGTAGAATCTCTAACAATCTGTAAACCATCATCTCTAGATAGACCTATACTATCCGTATTTATCTTCCTAATACGATCTACCCTAATTCTAGTAGAATCTCTAACAATCTGTAAACCATCATCTTTATATAGACCTATAATATCCGTATTTATCTTCCTAATACGATCTACCCTAATTCTAGTAGAATCTCTAACAATCTGTAAACCATCATCTCTATATAGACCTATGCTATCCGTATTTATCTTCCTAATACGATCTACCCTAATTCTAGTAGAATCTCTAACAATCTGTAAACCATCATCTCTAGATAGACCTATACTATCCTTATTTATCTTTCTAATACGATCTACCCTAATTCTAGTAGAATCTCTAACAATCAGTAAACCATCATCTCTATATAGACCTATACTAACCGTATTTATCTTCCTAATACGATCTACCCTAATTCTAGTAGAATCTCTAACAATCTGTAAACCATCATCTTTATATAGACCTATACTATCAGTATTTATCTTCCTAATACGATCTGCCCTAATTCTAGTAGAATCTCTAACAATCAGTAAACCATCATCTCTATATAGACCTATACTATCCGTATTTATCTTCCTATTACGATCTACCCTATTCTAGTAGAATCTCTAACAATCAGTAAACCATCATCTTTATATAGACCTATACTATCCGTATTTATCTTCCTAATACGATCTACCCTAATTCTAGTAGAATCTCTAACAATCTGTAAACCATCATCTCTATATAGACCTATACTATCCGTATTTATCTTCCTAATACGATTTACCCTAATTCTAGTAGAATCTCTAACAATCAGTAAACCATCATCTTTATATAGACATATATTATCCGTCTTTATCTTCCTAATACGATCTACCCTAATTCTAGTAGAATCTCTAACAATCAGTAAATCATCATCTTTATATAGACCTATACTATCCGTATTTATCTTCCTAATACGATCTACCCTAATTCTAGTAGAATCTCTAACAATCTGTAAACCATCAGCGCTATATACCTATACTATCCGTATTTATCTTCCTAATACGATCTGCTCTAATTCTAGTAGAATCTCTAACAACCAGTAAACCATCATCTCTATATAGACCTATACTATCCGTATTTATCTTCCTAATACGATCTACCCTAATTCTAGTAGAATCTCTAACAATCAGTAAACCAACATCTCTATATAGACCTATACTATCCGTATTTATCTTCCTAATACGATCTACCCTAATTCTAGTAGAATCTCTAACAATCTGTAAACCATCATCTCTATATAGACGTACACTATCCGTATTTATCTTCCTAATACGATCTACCCTAATTCTAGTAGAATCTCTAACAGTCTGTAAACCATCATCTCTAGATAGACCTATACTATCCGTATTTATCTTCATAATACGATCTACCCTAATTCTAGTAGAATCTCTAACAATCAGTAAACCATCATCTCTATATAGACCTATACTATCCGTATTTATCTTCCTAATACGATCTACCCTAATTCTAGTAGAATCTCTAACAATCAGTAAACCATCATCTTTATATAGACCTATACTATCCGTATTTATCTTTCTACTACGATCTACCCTAATTCTAGTAGAATCTTTAACAATCAGTAAACCATCATCTCTATATAGACCTATACTATCCGTATTTATCTTTCTAATACGATCTACCCTAATTCTAGTAGAATCTCTAACAATCAGTAAACCATCATCTCTATATAAACCTATACTATCCGTATTTGACTTCCTAATACGATCTACCCTAATTCTAGTAGAATCTATAACAATCAGTAAACCATCACCTCTATATAGACCTATACTAACCGTATTTATCTTCCTAATACGATCTACCCTAATTCTAGTAGAATCTCTAACAAACTGTAAACCATCATCTCTATATAGACCTATACTCTCCGTATTTATCTTCCTAATACGAACTACCCTAATTCTAGTAGAATCTCTAACAATCAGTAAACCATCATCTCTATATAGACCTATACTATCCGTATTTATCTTCCTAATACGATCTACCCTAATTCTAGTAGAATCTCTAACAATCAGTAATCCATCATCTCTAGATAGACCTATACTATCAGTATTTATCTTCCTAATACGATCTGCCCTAATTCTAGTAGAATCTCTAACAATCAGTAAACCATCATCTCTATATAGACCTATACTATCCGTATTTATCTTCCTAATACGATCTACCCTAATTCTATTAGAATCTCTAACAATCAGTAAACCATCATCTTTATATAGACCTATACTATCCGTATTTATCTTTGTAATACGATCTACCCTAATTGTAGTAGAATCTCTAACAATCAGTAAACCATCATCTCTGTATAGACCTATACTATCCGTATTAATATTTCTAATACGATCTACCCTAATTCTAGTAGAATCTCTAACAATCAGTAAACCATCATCTCTATATAGACCTATACTATCCGTATTTATCTTCCTAATACGATCTACCCTAATTCTAGTAGAATCGATAACAATCAGTAAACCATCATCTCTATATAGACCTATACTAACCGTATTTATCTTCCTAATACGATCTACCCTAATTCTAGTAGAATCTCTAACAATCTGTAAACCATCATCTCTATATAGACCTATACTATCCGTATTTATCTTCCTAATACGAACTACCCTAATTCTAGTAGAATCTCTAACAATCAGTAAACCATCATCTCTATATAGACCTATTCTATCCGTATTTATCTTCCTAATACGATCTACCCTAATTCTAGTAGAATCTCTAACAATCAGTAAACCATCATCTCTATATAGACCTATACTATCCGTATTTATCTTCCTAATACGATCTACCCTAATTCTAGTAGAATCTCTAACAATCAGTAAACCATCACCTCTAGATAGACCTATACTATCCGTATTTATCTTCCTAATTCAAGTTCCCATTCTAGTAGAATCTCTAACAATCAGTAAACCATCATCTCTATATAGACCTATACTATCCGTATTTATCTTCCTAATACGATCCACCCTAATTCTAGTAGAATCTCTAACAATCAGTAAACCATCATCTCTAGATAGACCTATACTATCCGTATTTATCTTCCTAATACGTACCCAATTCTAATTCTAGTAGAATCTCTAACAATCAGTAAACCATCATCTCTATATAGACCTATACTATCCGTATTTATCTTCCTAACAATCAGTAAACCATCATCTCTATATAGACCTATACTATCCGTATTTATCTTCCTAATACGATCTACCCTAATTCTAGTAGAATCTCTAACAATCAGTAAACCATCATCTCAATATAGACCTATACTATCCGTATTTATCTTCCTAATACGATCTACCCTAATTCTAGTAGAATCTCTAACAATCAGTAAACCATCATCTCACATAGACCTATACCATCCGTATTTATCTTCCTAATACGATCTACCCTAATTCTAGTAGAATCTCTAACAATCAGTAAACCATCATCTCTATATAGACCTATACTATCCGTATTTATCTTCCTAATACGATCTGCAATCTCTAATCTCTCTAGTAGAATTTCTAACAATCAGTAAACCATCATCTCTATATAGACCTATACTATCCGTATTTGTCTTTCTAATAACGATCTACCCTAATTCTAGTAGAATCTCTAACAATCAGTAAACCATCATCTCTATATAGACCTATACTATCCGTATTTATCTTTCTAATACGATCTACCCTAATTCTAGTAGAATCTCTAACAATCAGTAAACCATCATCTCTAGATAGACCTATACTATCAGTATTTATCTTCCTAATACGATCTGCCCTAATTCTAGTAGAATCTCTAACAATCAGTAAACCATCATCTCTATATAGACCTATACTATCCGTATTTATCTTCCTAATACGATCTACCCTAATTCTATTAGAATCTCTAACAATCAGTAAACCATCATCTTTATATAGACCTACTTCATTCGTATTTATCTTTGTAATACGATCTACCCCAATTCTAGTAGAATCTCTAACAATCAGTAAACCATCATCTCTGTATAGACCTATACTATCCGTATTAATATTTCTAATACGATCTACCCTAATTCTAGTAGAATCTCTAACAATCAGTAAACCATCATCTCTATATAGACCTATACTATCCGTATTTATCTTCCTAATACGATCTACCCTAATTCTAGTAGAATCGATAACAATCAGTAAACCATCATCTCTATATAGACCTATACTAACCGTATTTATCTTCCTAATACGATCTACCCTAATTCTAGTAGAATCTCTAACAATCTGTAAACCATCATCTCTATATAGACCTATACTATCCGTATTTATCTTCCTAATACGAACTACCCTAATTCTAGTAGAATCTCTAACAATCAGTAAACCATCATCTCTATATAGACCTATTCTATCCGTATTTATCTTCCTAATACGATCTACCCTAATTCTAGTAGAATCTCTAACAATCAGTAAACCATCATCTCTATATAGACCTATACTATCCGTATTTATCTTCCTAATACGATCTACCCTAATTCTAGTAGAATCTCTAACAATCAGTAAACCATCTCTAGATAGACCTATACTATCCGTATTTATCTTCCTAATACGATCTGCCCTAATTCTAGTAGAAACTCTAACAATCAGTAAACCATCATCTCTATATAGACCTATACTATCCGTATTTATCTTCCTAACAATCAGTAAACCATCATCTCTATATAGACCTATACTATCCGTATTTATCTTCCTAATACGATCTACCCTTAATTCTAGTAGAATCTCAATAATCAGTAACCCATCATCTCTATATAGACCTATACTATCCGTATTTATCTTCCTAATACGATCTACCCTAATTCTAGTAGAATCTCTAACAATCAGTAAACCATCATCTCAATATAGACCTATACTATCCGTATTTATCTTCCTAATACGATCTACCCTAATTCTAGTAGAATCTCTTAACAATCAGTAAACCATCATCTCTATATAGACCTATACCATCCGTATTTATCTTCCTAATACGATCTACCCTAATTCTAGTAGAATCTCTAACAATCAGTAAACCATCATCTCTATATAGACCTATACTATCCGTATTTATCTTCCTAATACGCTCTACCCTAATTCTAGTAGAATCTCTAACAATCAGTAAACCATCATCTCTATATAGACCTATACTATCCGTATTTTGTTCTTCTAATACGATCTACCCTAATTCTAGTAGAATCTCTAACAATCAGTAAACCATCATCTCTATATAGACCTATACTATCCGTATTTATCTTTCTAATACGATCTACCCTAATTCTAGTAGAATCTCTAACAATCAGTAAACCATCATCTCTATATAGACCTATGATATCCGTATTTATCTTCCTAATACGATCTACCCCATCTCTAGTAGAATCTCTAACAATCAGTAAACCATCATCTCTATATAGACCTATACTATCCGTATTTATCTTCCCTTAATACGATCTACCCTAATTCTAGTAGAATCTCTAACAATCAGTAAACCCTCATATCTATATAGACCTATACCATTCGCATTTATCTTCCTAACAATCAATAAACCATCATCTCTATATAGACTCATACTATCCGTATTTATCTTTCTAAATACGATCTACCCTAATTCTAGTAGAATCTCTAACAATCAGTAAACCATCATCTCTATATAGACCTATACTATCCGTATTTATCTTTGTAATACGATCTACCCTAATTCTAGTAGAATCTCTAACAATCAGTAAACCATCATCTCTATATAGACCTATACTATCCGTGTATTTATCTTTCTTAATACGATCTACCCTAATTCTAGTAGAATCTCTAACAATCAGTAAACCATCATCTCTATATAGACCTATACTATCAGTATTTATCTTCCTAATACGATCTACCCTAATTCTAGTAGCATCTCTAACAATCAGTAAACCATCATCTCTATATAGACCTATACTATCCGTATTTATATTTCTAATACGATCTACCCTAATTCTAGTAGAATCTCTAACAATCAGTAAACTATCATCTCTATACAGACCTGTACTATCCGTATTTATCTTTCTAATACGATCTACCCTAATTCTAGTAGAATCTCTAACAATCAGTAAACTATCATCTCTATATAGACCTATACTATCAGTATTTATCTTCCTAATACGATCTACCCTAATTCTAGTAGAATCTCTAACAATCAGTAAACTATCATCTCTATATAGACCTATGATATCCGTATTTATCTTCCTAATACGATCTACCCTAATTCTAGTAGAATTCCCAACAATCAGTAAACCATCATCTCTATATAGACCTATACTATCCGTATTTATCTTCCTAATACGATCTACCCCTTAATTCTAGTAGAATCTCTAACAATCAGTAAAAACTATCATATCTATATAGCCCTATACTATCCGTATTTCTATCTTCCTAACAATCAATAAACCATCATCTCTATATAGACCTATACTATCCGTGTTTTATCTTCTAATATGATCTACCCTAATTCTAGTAGAATCTCTAACAATCAGTAAACCATCATCTCTATATAGACCTATACTATCCGTATTTATCTTTCTAATACGATCTATCCTAATTCTAGTAGAATCTCTAACAATCAGTAAACCATCATCTCTATATAGACCTATACTATCCGTATTTATCTTTCTAATACGATCTACCCTAATTCTAGTAGAATCTCTAACAATCAGTAAACCATCATCTCTATATAGACCTATACTATCCGTATTTATCTTCCTAATACGATCTACCCTAATTCTAGTAGCATCTCTAACAATCAGTAAACCATCATCTCTATATAGACTCATACTATCCGTATTTATCTTTCTAATACGATCTACCCTAATTCTAGTAGAATCTCTAACAATCAGTAAACCATCATCTCTATACAGACCTATACTGTCCGTATTTATCTTTCTAATACGATCTACCCTAATTCTAGTAGAATGTCTAACAATCAGTAAACCATCACCTCTATATAGACCTATACTATCCGTATTTATCTTTCTAATACGATCTACCCAAATTCTAGTAGAATCTCTAACAATCAGTAAACCATCATCTCTATATAGACCTATGATATCCGTATTTATCTTCCTAATACGATCTACCCTAATTCTAGTAGAATCTCTAACAATCAGTAAACCATCTTCTCTATATAGACCTATACTATCCGTATTAATCTTTCTAATACGATCTACCCTAATTCTAGTAGAATCTCTAACAATCAGTAAACCATCATCTCTATATAGACCTATACTATCCGTATTTATCTTCTTAATACGATCTACTCCTAATTCTAGTAGAATCTCTAACAATCAGTAAACCATCTTCTCTATATAGACCTATACTATCCGTATTAATCTTTCTAATACGATCTACCCTAATTCTAGTAGAATCTCTAACAATCAGTAAACCCTCATATCTATATAGACCTATACTATCCGCATTTATCTTCCTAACAATCAATAACCATCATTCTTATATAGACCTATACTATCCGTATTTATCTTTCTAATACGATCTACCCTACTTCTAGTAGAATCTCTAACAATCAGTAAACCATCATCTCTATATAGACCTATACTATCCGTATTTATCTTTGTAATACGATCTACCCTAATTCTAGTAGAATCTCTAACAATCAGTAAACCATCATCTCTATATAGACCTATACTATCCGTATTTATCTTTCTAATACGATCTACCCTAATTCTAGTAAGATCTCTAACAATCAGTAAACCATCATCTCTATATAGACCTATACTATCAGTATTTATCTTCCTAATACGATCTACCCTAATTCTAGTAGCATCTCTAACAATCAGTAAACCATCATCTCTATATAGACCTATACTATCCGTATTTATATTTCTAATACGATCTACCTAATTCTAGTAGAATCTCTAACAATCAGTAAACCATCATCTCTATACAGACCTGTACTGTCCGTATTTATCTTTCTAATACGATCTACCCTAATTCTAGTAGAATCTCTAACAATCAGTAAACCATCATCTCTATATAGACCTATACTATCAGTATTTATCTTCCTAATACGATCTACCCTAATTCTAGTAGAATCTCTAACAATCAGTAAACCATCATCTCTATATAGACCTATGATATCCGTATTTATCTTCCTAATACGATCTCCCTAATTCTAGTAGAATCTCTAACAATCAGTAAACCATCATCTCTATATAGACCTATACTATCCGTATTTATCTTCCTAATACGATCTACCCTAATTCTAGTAGAATCTCTAACAATCAGTAAACCATCATATCTATATAGCCCTATACTATCCGTATTTATCTTCCTAACAATCAATAAACCATCATCTCTATATAGACCTATACTATCCGTATTTATCTTTCTAATACGATCTACCCTAATTCTAGTAGAATCTCTAACAATCAGTAAACCATCATCTCTATATAGACCTATACTATCCGTATTTATCTTTCTAATACGATCTATCCTAATTCTAGTAGAATCTCTAACAATCAGTAAACCATCATCTCTATATAGACCTATACTATCCGTATTTATCTTTCTAATACGATCTACCTAATTCTAAAGTAGAATCTCTAACAATCAGTAAACCATCATCTCTATATAGACCTATACTATCCGTATTTATCTTCCTAATACGATCTACCCTAATTCTAGTAGAATCTCTAACAATCAGTAAACCCTCCTTATCCTATATAGACCTATACTATCCGCATTTATCTTCCTAACAATCAATAAACCATCATCTCTATATAGACCTATACTATCCGTATTTATCTTTCTAATACGATCTACCCTAATTCTAGTAGAATCTCTAACAATCAGTAAACCATCATCTCTATATAGACCTATACTATCCGTATTTATCTTTGTAATACGATCTACCCTAATTCTAGTAGAATCTCTAACAATCAGTAAACCATCATCTCTATATAGACCTATACTATCCGTATTTATCTTTCTAATACGATCTACCCTAATTCTAGTAGAATCTCTAACAATCAGTAAACCATCATCTCTATATAGACCTATACTATCAGTATTTATCTTCCTAATACGATTACCCTAATTCTAGTAGCATCTCTAACAATCAGTAAACCATCATCTCTATATAGACCTATACTATCCGTATTTATATTTCTAATACGATCTACCCTAATTCTAGTAGAATCTCTAACAATCAGTAAACCATCATCTCTATACAGACCTGTACTGTCCGTATTTATCTTTCTAATACGATCTACCCTAATTCTAGTAGAATCTCTAACAATCAGTAAACCATCATCTCTATAGACCTATACTATCAGTATTTATCTTCCTAATACGATCTACCCTAATTCTAGTAGAATCTCTAACAATCAGTAAACCATCATCTCTATATAGACCTATGATATCCGTATTTTGTCTACAATACGATCTACCCTAATTCTAGTAGAATCTCTAACAATCAGTAAACCATCATCTCTATATAGACCTATACTATCCGTATTTATCTTCCTAATACGATCTACCCTAATTCTAGTAGAATCTCTAACAATCAGTAAACCATCCTCTATATAGCCCTATACTATCCGTATTTATCTTCCTAACAATCAATAAACCATCATCTCTATATAGACCTATACTATCCGTATTTATCTTTCTAATACGATCTACCCTAATTCTAGTAGAATCTCTAACAATCAGTAAACCATCATCTCTATATAGACCTATACTATCCGTATTTATCTTTCTAATACGATCTATCCTAATTCTAGTAGAATCTCTAACAATCAGTAAACCATCATCTCTATATAGACCTATACTATCCGTATTTATCTTTCTAATACGATCTACCCTAATTCTAGTAGAATCTCTAACAATCAGTAAACCATCATCTCTATATAGACCTATACTATCCGTATTTATCTTCCTAATACGATCTACCCTAATTCTAGTAGCATCTCTAACAATCAGTAAACCATCATCTCTATATAGACCTATACTATCCGTATTTATCTTTCTAATACGATCTACCTAATTCTAGTAGAATCTCTAACAATCAGTAAACCATCATCTCTATACAGACCTATACTGTCCGTATTTATCTTTCTAATACGATCTACCCTAATTCTAGTAGAATGTCTAACAATCAGTAAACCATCACCTCTATATAGACCTATACTATCCGTATTTATCTTTCTAATACGATCTACCCAAATTCTAGTAGAATCTCTAACAATGAAGTAAACCATCATCTCTATATAGACCTATGATATCTAAGTAATTTATCTTCCTAATACGATCTACCTATTCTAGTAGAATCTCTAACAATCAGTAAACCATCTTCTCTATATAGACCTATACTATCCGTATTAATCTTTCTAATACGATCTACCCTAATTCTAGTAGAATCTCTAACAATCAGTAAACCATCATCTCTATATAGACCTATACTATCCGTATTTATCTTCTTAATACGATCTACCCTAATTCTAGTAGAATCTCTAACAATCAGTAAACCATCTTCTCTATATAGACCTATACTATCCGTATTAATCTTTCTAATACGATCTACCCTAATTCTAGTAGAATCTCTAACAATCAGTAAACCCTCATATCTATATAGACCTATACTATCCGCATTTATCTTCCTAACAATCAATAAACCATCATCTCTATATAGACCTATACTATCCGTATTTATCTTTCTAATACGATCTACCCTAATTCTAGTAGAATCTCTAACAATCAGTAAACCATCATCTCTATATAGACCTATACTATCCGTATTTATCTTTGTAATACGATCTACCCCTAATTCTAGTAGAATCTCTAACAATCAGTAAACCATCATCTCTATATAGACCTATACTATCCGTATTTATCTTTCTAATACGATCTACCCTAATTCTAGTAGAATCTCTAACAATCCATTAAACCATCATCTCTATATAGACCTATACTATCAGTATTTATCTTCCTAATACGATCTACCCTAATTCTAGTAGCATCTCTAACAATCAGTAAACCATCATCTCTATATAGACCTATACTATCCGTATTTATATTTCTAATACGATCTACCCTAATTCTAGTAGAATCTCTAACAATCAGTAAACCATCATCTCTATACAGACCTGTACTGTCCGTATTTATCTTTCTAATACGATCTACCCTAATTCTAGTAGAATCTCTAACAATCAGTAAACCATCATCTCTATATAGACCTATACTATCAGTATTTATCTTCCTAATACGATCTACCCTAATTCTAGTAGAATCTCTAACAATCAGTAAACCATCATCTATATAGACCTATGATATCCGTATTTATCTTCTAATACGATCTACCTAATTCTAGTAGAATCTCTAACAATCAGTAAACCATCATCTCTATATAGACCTATACTATCCGTATTTATCTTCCTAATACGATCTACCCTAATTCTAGTAGAATCTCTAACAATCAGTAAACCATCATATCTATATAGCCCTATACTATCCGTATTTATCTTCCTAACAATCAATAAACAATCATCTCTATATAGACCTATACTATCCGTATTTATCTTTCTAATACGATCTACCCTAATTCTAGTAGAATCTCTAACAATCAGTAAACCATCATCTCTATATAGACCTATACTATCCGTATTTATCTTTCTAATACGATCTATCCTAATTCTAGTAGAATCTCTAACAATCAGTAAACCATCATCTCTATATAGACCTATACTATCCGTATTTATCTTTCTAATACGATCTACCCTAATTCTAGTAGAATCTCTAACAATCAGTAAACCATCATCTCTATATAGACCTATACTATCCATACGATCTACTAGCTCTATTAGCATCTCTAACAATCAGTAAACCATCATCTCTATATATCTAATACGATCTACCCTAATTCTAGTAGAATCTCTAACAATCAGTAAACCATCATCTCTATACCAAGACCTATACTGTCCGTATTTATCTTTCTAATACATTCTACCCTAATTCTAGTAGAATGTCTAACAATCAGTAAACCATCACCTCTATATAGACCTATACTATCCGTATTTATCTTTCTAATACGATCTACCCAAATTCTAGTAGAATCTCTAACAATCAGTAAACCATCATCTCTATATAGACCTATGATATCCGTATTATCTTCCTAATACGATCTACCTAATTCTAGTAGAATCTCTAACAATCAGTAAACCATCTTCTCTATATAGACCTATACTATCCAATGTTAATCTTTCTAATACGATCTACCCTAATTCTAGTAGAATCTCTAACAATCAGTAAACCATCATCTCTATATAGACCTATACTATCCGTATTTATCTTCTTAATACGATCTACCCTAATTCTAGTAGAATCTATAACAATCAGTAAACCATCATCTCTATATAGACCTATACTAACCGTATTTATCTTCCTAATACGATCTACCCTAATTCTAGTAGAATCTCTAACAATCTGTAAACCATCATCTCTATATAGACCTATACTATCCGTATTTATCTTCCTAATACGAACTACCCTAATTCTAGTAGAATCTCTAACAATCAGTAAACCATCATCTCTATATAGACCTATACTATCCGTATTTATCTTCCTAATACGATCTACCCTAATTCTAGTAGAATCTCTAACAATCAGTAAACCATCATCTCTATATAGACCTATACTCTCCGTATTTATCTTCCTAATACGATCTACCCTAATTCTAGTAGAATCTCTAACAATCAGTAAACCATCATCTCTAGATAGACCTATACTATCCGTATTTATCTTCCTAATACGATCTGCCCTAATTCTAGTAGAATCTCTAACAATCAGTAAACCATCATCTCTATATAGACCTATACTATCCGTATTTATCTTCCTAATAGGATCCACCCTAATTCTAGTAGAATCTCTAACAATCAGTAAACCATCATCTCTAGATAGACCTATACTATCCGTATTTATCTTCCTAATACGATCTACACTAATTCTAGTAGAATCTCTAACAATCAGTAAACCATCATCTCTATATAGACCTATACTATCCGTATTTATCTTCCTAACAATCAGTAAACCATCATCTCTATATAGACCTATACTATCGTATTTATCTTCCTAATACGATCTACCCTAATTCTAGTAGAATCTCTAACAATCAGTAAACCATCATCTCTATATCGACCTATACTATCCGTATTTATCTTCCTAATACGATCTACCCTAATTCTAGTAGAATCTCTAACAATCAGTAAACCATCATCTCTATATAGACCTATACTATCCGTATTTATCTTCCCTATATACGATCTACCTAATTCTAGTAGAATCTCTAACAATCAGTAAACCATCATCTCTATATAGACCTATACTATCCGTATTTGTCTTTCTAATACGATCTACCCCTAATTCTAGTAGAATCTCTAACAATCAGTAAACCATCATCTCTATATAGACCTATACTATCCGTATTTATCTTTCTAATACGATCTACCCCAGTAGAATCTCTAACAATCAGTAAACCATCATCTCTATATAGACCACCTATGATATCCGTATTTATCTTCTAATACGATCTACCCTAATTCTAGTAGAATCTCTAACAATCAGTAAACCATCATCTCTATATAGACCTATACTATCCGTATTTATCTTCCTAATACGATCTACCCTAATTCTAGTAGAATCTCTAACAATCAGTAAATCATCATATCTATATAGACCTATACTATCCGTATTTATCTTCCTAACAATCAATAAACCATCATCTCTATATAGACCTATACTATCCGTATTTATCTTTCGTACGATCTACCCTAATTCTAGTAGAATCTGTAACAATCAGTAAACCATCATCTCTATATAGACCTATACTATCCGTATTTATCTTTCTAATACGATCTACCCTAATTCTAGTAGAATCTCTAACAATCAGTAAACCATCATCTCTATATAGACCTATACTATCCGTATTTATCTTTCTAATACGATCTACCTAATTCTAGTAGAATCCTCTAACAATCAGTAAACCATCATCTCTATATAGTCTATACTATCCGTATTTATCTTCCTAATACGATCTACCCTAATTCTAGTAGCATCTCTAACAATCAGTAAACCATCTATTTTCCTATATAGACCTATACTATCCGTATTTATCTTTCTAATACGATCTACCCTAATTCTAGTAGAATCTCTAACAATCAGTAAACCATCATCTCTATACCGACCTATACTGTCCGTATTTATCTTTCTAATACGATCTACCCTAATTCTAGTAGAATTTCTAACAATCAGTAAACCATCACCTCTATATAGACCTATACTATCCGTATTTATCTTTCTAATACGATCTACCCAAATTCTAGTAGAATCTCTAACAATCAGTAAACCATCATCTCTATATAGACCTATGATATCCGTATTTATCTTCCTAATACGATCTACCCTAATTCTAGTAGAATCTCTAACAATCAGTAAACCATTATCTCTATATAGACCTATACTCTCCGTATTTTTCTTCCTAACAATCAGTAAACCATCATCTCTATATAGACCTATACTATCCGTATTTATCTTTCTAATACGATCTGCCCTAATTCTAGTAGAATCTCTAACAATCAGTAAACCATCATCTCTATATAGACCTATACTATCCGTATTTATCTTCCTAATACGATCTACCCTAATGCTAGTAGAATCTCTAACAATCAGTAAACCATCATCTCTATATAGACCTATACTATCCGTATTTATCTTCCTAATACGATCTACCCTAATTCTAGTAGAATCTCTAACAATCTGTAAACCATCATCTCTATATAGACCTATACTATCCGTATTTATCTTCCTAATACGATCTTCCCTAATTCTAGTAGAATCTCTAACAATCAGTAAACCATCATCTCTATATAGACCTATACTATCCGTATTTATCTTCCTAATACGATCTACCCTAATTCTAGTAGAATCTCTAACAATCTGTATACCATCATCTCTATATAGACCTATACTATCCGTATTTATCTTCCTAATACGATCTACCCTAATTCTAGTAGAATCTCTAACAATCAGTAAACCATCATCTCTATATAGACCTATACTATCCGTATTTATCTTTCTAATACGATCTACCCTAATTCTAGTAGAATCTCTAACAATCAGTAAACCATCATCTCTATATAGACCTATACTATCCGTATTTATCTTTCTAATACGATCTGCCCTAATTCTAGTAGAATCTCTAACAATCAGTAAACCATCATCTCTATATAGACCTATACTATCCGTATTTATCTTTCTAATACGATCTGCCCTAATTCTAGTAGAATCTCTAACAATCAGTAAACCATCATCTCTATATAGACCTGTACTATCCGTATTTATCTTTCTAATACGATCCTTCCCTAATTCTAGTAGAATCTCTAACAATCAGTAAACCATCATCTCTATATAGACCTGTACTCTCCGCATTTATCTTTCTAATACGATCTGCCCTAATTCTAGTAGAATCTCTAACAATCAGTAAACCATCATCTCTATATAGACCTATACTATCCGTATTTATATCCTCGTAAGCGGCTAAATTGTAACGAATAAATAATCCCACAAGATCAGAGGCCTCAGCCGCATCTACGGAAACCATTGCAATGTCAAAATATCCATCAAAGGTCTTTTTAGTCCATTGTTCATCATTATAAATCAGAACAGAACTTCTACATTTTAGTATAATATCCATTTCGCTATTAGAAATATCAGAGTACTCCTTACCGAATTCCAAAGCCAAGGTAAAGAGGTCCTTAGAACTGGTCTGCTCACATATTCTCCAAATTAGAAGTTGCTTCACTCTGATTGGTCCACATTGTATATACAACAATGCCTCCCTGATTAAAGGGTTTTTTCTTGTTTTTAACCTTTTAAAACTATTCAATTTAAAATAAACCACATCACTTGACAAGACACAAGAAGTGCCGAAACAAAATAGCTACTTTTGTTGAGATATTATAGGATATCCATGTTATAATTTCTGAATATATAAATATATATATTGTGTATTAGGGCAACAGTCTCTCTTTTATACAGGTTTCATTAAAAATGACAGACAAATTATTATCGTTAAGTTTTTATATAATTTTTCATGTGTTCGAATAATTTTTTTTTCTTTTCGGAAGTCAAATTATATAAGAAATGTCCAAAGCTTTGTACTTTTGAGCGCTTTCGGCTACTACTTTTAGCCATTATCAAGAATTAATTTTGTTTTATTTATAAATAAACATGTGGAAAGTTTATACAGTTAGAATCTTGTGTATGTTTATAACACACACATACACACACTTTATATATATGTATATATATATATATATATACACAAATGAATAAAGAACGAAGAAAATAATTGCAACGTTCAAAACATTAAAATTGTGTTCAATATAAAAATAGACCAATGAATATTTATTATTAATTAGTTTTCATTTAGAACATGTACAAAATGTAAATTACTACAAAATTGTACATTTTGTTTCGACATTAAAAGAACTGTCTCATCGTCTAGTTAATAATGATAGTTACCATCATTATCAACTACCTGATGAGACATTGTTCTTTCAATGTCGTAACAAAAGGTATAATTTTGTAGTAGCTTGCAGTTTGTACATGTTCTAAAGTAATAATTATGTGTGTGTGTGTGTGCTTGTTACGACCACACATTAAGGAGAACTTTGTCTATGTAACGCTATGGATGTTAAGGGGGATTGAAAAAAACATGAAATTGAGCCATAACAACATACCACGATCTGCCTTAGGTCTTCCTGCAGACTTGGTAGGTAGTGCGACCATAGGAGAAATCGAATTATGATGAAAAAGTGGCATCATAATAATGATAATAACAGTAATACACAAAACACGCATCCATACGCATTCTCAGTACAAATCAAAATTTCCATATACACACGATTTTCCTCAAAAATAAAAATAAAAATTTATGACGTACATTTAATAGACAGTCAAGACACGCACTGATACAACCACAAGGCCAACGAGAAATGTGACCTTCTCAATATTACGCTCCTTCAATACATGATAGTGAGTTGTTTTGTTTTTTGTTTTTTTATCTATCTGCTTCACTCTCCTCTTTGGATAAATGGAATAGCTTTGCGAAACTGTCTCGAACTACAGTTTTTATATTGATTGACCGGTTCCAACACTTACCTGTTTTCAGAAGATAAAAATTCGAAAACTTTTTCATAAATCTACACTAAGGTGCAACAGTTTTCTGACAAATTCAAATTCAAATAAAGGATATGAGCGAGCCGCAAGTCTAGTATTCCTGCATACATCATGTTGTGGATCTTCGTCGCTATTTTGACATGAAGTTTTTGGCGAAACTTCGTCGCAAAGTTGTAGTGACCGATTTGATCGGAATTAAAACACGGAACAAGGAGGTAGGTTCAAAACAGTGTTTACTATAACAAGAAACAAGGTATTCAAATAAAGTGTTAATAATAAGCAAAATATAGAAATAATTAAGTTCGAAGGTACGCTGCCTGAGTAGTAGTCAGGGCTGTAGCTGATGCATAAAAAGTCACTGGGCACAGAGAAAATTGCCCGGATTTATTAGTTGACAATGTGATGACGTCATCAGTGTCATCCGTTTCCAGAAACGATTTCCAGAAATGACTTTTGTGAATTTTTCGGCTATTTCAATGGAAATTAGGCACAGAACGTGAACGAAAGCAGGAAATCGGGTTCGGACTTTCTCAGTATAACCAGTCTTTTCTCCCAAATTTAATAAATAAACAAACAGAATTTTAATGCGTTCATTCGGATGTTGTCTTCGTCTTTCTTTCTTTTTTTCTTTCTTTCTTTGTGAATTGTTTAGTTTGATTTCTGACGAAGATATTTTTCCTTGCCCGGATTTTCACTGTGATTGCACGGATCGGCCCGGACCCGTGCCCGGTGTGCCCTGTAGTCAGATACGGCCGTGGTAGTAGTTGCTAATCAACGTAGGAGTTTATATATGCATTTTAGATGCTCATGATTCGTCATATCAAAATTTGCATGATCTATGAAAGTGTCTGAGACAAACAACTTTGCAAAAGGTGGGTAAATGTGGCAAGCCTGGTTCGCGTGAACGAGGCTAGTCTTGATTTTCTCTTTTAGATCTGCTGGTTACATTGGGGTGGATTCCTGTGGAACCCTCCCCTGGTTAAGGTAGCTCTCTTTTGTGTACCTAGTTAAAGTGAATGAATGTGTTCCAAGCCTGTACCCGGCTTTCTCTTTTGTTATAATCCACGTCGAGATTCCCAACCTCCCCAGTTTGTTATGGTCTCCTTTTATTTCGGCTGGTTCAGCCTTTTATTGTCCCAATCCATTAATTTTTTGCCCTCTCCCCACTCTCTTAGCGAGTGTGCTTCTTGATTTCGCCGTTGGGCGGAATACAACGGCCACTCTTTTTTCTGGAATTGTTTATTATTTTAGTTCAAAATATGTTGTATTTTCAGTTTGTTTTTTGGGTTCATCTCCCTCCCATCATTTCATTCTTCATTAAATCTTTTAAATTATGTATTATATTGTATATAAACACATTTTTATTGTCATGAGTTTTCCCCCGTTTTTAGGTGCCCCTCGTAAATATGTGGTATTATGGTGTATGAAGGCTTGGGAGATGATGGACGGGTTCTTGTGGTGATTGAGCAAATTGTAATGAGTGAATGGGTCGTGATAGTGTTTAGCTAGGTACAGGATAGTTAACTGAAGACCACCCTCTACCCCTCCCCTTTTCGGCTTTGTGTCACAATTTTTGTATAATGCAAAAATAAATAGTGAGACAAACAACTTTGTTTTTGTTTTTTTTGTTTTTTTTTTGTTTTTTGTTTTTGTTTCAGTTATTTTCAGCAGTGAACACATATGACCCGTGTGAGTTTCGTTCGGCGTTCATAGTTAATTTCTTTGCTAGAATAATTTTTTTTTTAGATTTTATTTCGACAGATTTTGGATATGAAACAGCAACAGGAACTAAATAAGTGTTTTTTGAAAACCTTGCCTCCATATCTATATACAACTCTCTCGGGTATATAATTCTTCTGGGACCCACGATGTGACGAACGATGACTGGAACAAAAGACGCTGACTGAGACCACGAGGATGTTGGGACCACTATGTCTGTTTGGGTCCCACGTTATCTGGATCAATTCGGCTTTCTCTCTATGTCTGAGACGACGATAATAGTCAAACTTCTGGGGCGATTATTTAATCTTCAACTCTTTCGGAGGTGATTAAAATCTCTGGGGTGGCGATGATACTTCTCAAACTTCTGAGAAAAGATTATCTGCTCAAATCAGAAATTCTTTCATCGGGTACTACACAACCCGATCTTTTCGCAAAAATCAGTTTCACAATCACATTTTACAATCTTCTTCTTCATCTTTGTCCCTTTCGTCTTCTGTGTCAGCAAAACAAATACAATCTGCAACCAACGCCTTTGTCAGAAAACAATGAACCGGACCCATACGTAAATAGAATATAAGATATATTTTATTTTTCTTTTACATACAAAGACTTCTTTTGTGACATGCTATGGGTGGAAAGGTTCTTTGGTCAGAGTCGTCAGCATCCACCCCCCCCCCCATGATTTTACACAACCGTTCGCTTTGACGGGTGAAGTCAGATTCTGAAAATCAAAATTAAAATTACTACTAAACATTTTCTGTCAGCATGACGTCACTTCCGCGCCACTGACAGCTGTCTTCCGGTGCAAAATTTCTGAATCTGGGACAGGAGCTAACCTTTATGACCCAAACACTTGCTAAGTTTCATTGAGGGCAGTATAAGATTGGGCATACGTATACATACTTGAAAGTTATGAAATTGTGCCTGAAATTAGTTTACCATCTTTTCTATAAGATAGGGTTTATCATGAAGTTCATTGTTTAATCTCATGAAGTGTCATAATTTTGAAAAGCAACATATTCATCATTGAATATAAATTCCGAAGAAGCAGTACTTGGACACTGACATTTAAAAATATATCTGCAGTGTATACGAATGCAGTGAAATCTGGTACCTATTGAATGTGTTTTGAAAGGTTTAAAAAAGATGATTGCAATACTCAAGGAACTGGGAGATGAACCCCCTCTGAGGACAACTGGATTAAAATTAAATCCAAATTATCAGAGATCGATCCCGAAAAATGTAGTGTGTTAAGAAGAGTCACTGGAACATGAAAAAAACCATGAATGTAGACATTTTTGTCACAAAGTTGACAAGGAAGACGCAGCATTACGTTGAAAATGTCCTGCTTTGGTCAACAGAAGGAAAGTGTCACTCTTCTTCATGGCAATGCAAAGACACTACCCGACGAGAATGTTCTTCCACTTTCTTCACACTCAGCAGAGTTAGAATGTACAGATTTTTATTTTGTCGATAAGCAGAAATTGTCAGGATTGGCATAGTCTTCTTCTTCTTCTTCTATGTGCCCTGTCCTTTCAGGACGTAGGCGATCATGGTTCTCTACGTCTCCCTATCCCTTGTGGCTCCTAGTATGTTTGTTCGTTACTCCTGTCAACCCCCGTTTCGTCAACCACCCGATCAGGCCCTGCAAATATGGTATCCGCTGTCTTCCTCTGTCTCTCTTTCCTTCTATCTGGCCAGTTCTTTCTCTAATGATTGTTCCATCCTCGATTGGCATAGTGTTCAGAAATAAATAGATTGAAATTTTTTTTTAATTTTATTTGGTGAAAAGAGAGTCAGTCAGATAAGTGCCATACGTGCTACACGCTTGGGCGATCATGTCTCTAAAGAGACATGACTGACTGGGCAGAAGATTATCCCGCAGTAGGTTGCCATTGCTTTCTGCGGTAGACTGGTTGCCAGCCAAGATTATAGAACCCAATCTGTCCTGTTATTTAACCCATAACCGGGTATTTGCGCGTAAGTGAATGCAAGGAATTCAACTGGAATTCGAACTCGGCTCTCCGATTTCTCGTTCCGAGGCGATATCCACTGCATCACAACGCACAGAGATCTCTTTAAACGTAAAATCGAAAGGTTGCATCCAGTCCCGTAGCTGCAGTCGTTGGAAATTAAACGGGATTACATTTCGTTTCGTTTCGTTTTCTTTCTTACTATCTATCACCGTCTGTTCATATCTATCTATGACAATATAAAGAACAAATAAATATAACGTTAGAATCTTTTTTGATTTAATATAATGTTTGGAGGCACGGAAATGGATAGCGGTTCGGACTGAGAAATCAGAGAACCAAGTTCGTATTCCAGTCAAATTCATTGCATTCACTTACGTGCTAAAACCATTTGGAAAGCCCCCCCCCCCAGATATGGTTAAATAGTAGAAAAGATTTGGTTCTATAACTGTGGGTAGCAACAGGTTTAGGAAAATGAAGAGCTCTGAATTCATAACCAGCCTGATGAGGGTTTGGTTGGTCAGGCTATCTTGCCCAAGATGCACCATTTCTACTGCAGTTGCAGCAGCAAAACTGTGGTGCCCCTACGACTCTGGGTGGTCATGAGACTAATGAGCGTGAATATAATGTTTATATCGATCTATGATAATACATAGAACTGATAAACATATTACCTTTTTTTACTGATGTAGTAATATAATGTTCATATCTGTCTGTTTAATTGTGTCCATTATTGAAAATAAATGTGATTATAGTTTTAAAAATTTAATTTCAATAAATTTGACTTAAATTTGTTTTTATCCTTTCTTGTCAAATGTAACCAACCCCTAAATATTATACTATACATACGTTTAATAACATAAATTTAACTTAACAACTTTAATTTACATGTCATGAATAACATAGTAGCTACTGAGACTGAAAACCATTTCAGCAATTAAACAAATTTAGAAAATAAATAGAAGACAATTTATCTTTTTTTTTTAGTCGTATCACCCCGAGCAAGGCGGTAACGCCACTGATGTGCAGGGGGCTACGTAAGAGTGAAAAGATTGGAAAAGAGAATGCTGGAAACCACATCCTAAACAGGGAACAAGGGATGAGCCTCTACACCTGTTCAGTAGAAGTGGGTGGAGTGTCAAACCGGGCGATAGTTTAGTCTATCTACTCCAATTGAGAAAAAAAAAAAAAATAATAATAATAATAATAATAATAATAATAATAATAATAAAGAAAAAGAAAAGAGTGAAAAGATTGGAAAAGAGAAAAGTAGTTGTTTTATCATTTTTGGTTGGGTGTTTTTTTGTTGTTGTTTTTTACTTTTTTTTTTTGTTTTTGTTTTCAATACAACAATTATAGGTCAGAAGTATGAGCAAGCCATTATCGCTGCGCATATTGTTAATAATCATAAAAGTGTAATACAAATCAGCAGCAGCTTGCTATGAGTAGAATTCTCTTTCTCCACTCTTCATATGTTATGCCTGTTGTTAGAACAGAAGAGATTCCACCGTTTTTGGAGCTTGTGAAGCAATTAAGAATATCCCAGATTGGAATGTAGAATTTCTTATAATTCCAAAGACACCTGGAAGTTGGATACACGTCTTCATATTCTATCAGCATGTGATTTAATGCTAGGTACAGCTTATCAATGTTATAAGTACCTGAGAAAGTTTTCATGGTGTTTTACTACTCACCTGAGAAGAACAATCTCTATTTATATTTGCAGGTAAGTTTATTAGTTATCCTTCCGACGATTAGCAGAAAAGGTGTTTTGAAATTCTCTTTCTTACAATTGTGTGTCACTTTGGAATTTCATTAAAGTTAAGTTCTAATTGTTCAATTCTTTGATATTTTGTTTTTATATTTAAAAAAATATATCCATAATTCATACAATAACCTTTTTCTGTCGGTGAGTAGCGACTGCATTATTTCTTTCTGAACTTTTTCGTGTCCAGCAGAAATAAGAAAAAACGAAATTGCTTCATTTACGAGAACCTAATGCCTGAGACTGTCGCTAATAGCTATTCTCTGGAATCATCCACAGTTGTTGAAATCTATCGTGTTTTTATTTGACAGAGTCTACACCAAATGTCTAAACCACCTTTGAACAGATTCGTGTGGTTGAGTGTTTTTCCAGAGATGCCTTGTCGCCATTTCTAGTTTTCCTTTTTCTAAACTAGATGCCAACTAAAACTATAGATAACAGACCTATCTAGTTTTATAAGTTTGAGAAGGGATGAATTCATCTCTTTCCGGGGAATATTTGTGAGAAAGTAGAGGTAACGAACTCAAGTGTCATTAAGAAGGTAGGTCATTAAGAAAGTTAGCCGCGCATCCAACCGGTTTCGATTTCGAAGTTATCGTTCTCCTTGAGGTTAGAGATCCTAGTCTGGCTTGCTATTAAACCTGAGCAAGCGGAGGTCGGAGGGCTGAGGAGTTTTATTTAAGGGGTGAAGTTATATCTTTCCAAGAGTATTTGTATGAATTTGAACTCGACACATCAATACCCCTTTCCTTGTCGATAACCACAACGCTACGCCCTCATCCAGGCAATAGACGTTCTTAAATCACTGAAATTTGAACATTATACAGCGAAAAATTCAGATCAAAATTCAGCTAATAAGTGCATGCCAGGCTAAAAAGACTTAGTAATTCACTTTCACATTTGTTAAATCATGTTTATTAAATAATTCTCTCAATGGCCCCTGTTTTATTCCTTTAAATAAGAACTGAATACCCGAATGTTAACTGGTTTCTCGCTGGAGACTTTCACTCAATCTTAATGGATATGCGGAAAATGATAACGGCTGAGCATAAAATTATTTCTTCTCTGTGCCGTATCCCTTCAGACCGTTGGCAATCACAGCTCTCCATATTTCCTGACCTTTCAAATTCTTCGTAAATTCTCTTGAAAGCATAAATTATGCTGCTTCCTTACAATGGATGCTAATACTTTAAAACATTTTAAATATAATTTAAGAAAAAAAGAGTTGCGAGAGAGAGGGAATTGAATGTGTACACCAACTGTACCAGCGCTAAACATGCTTCGAGGCATTTCTTTCGTGAAGAAAAATAGTTGTGGTAAAAGTTTACAATTTGCATGACCAAATTTCATGTTGGGGTCCTGTTTTCTACATTTAAACTACACGTATAAATATTAATGCCTGTGTGTATCCTGCAACAGACAGAGTTCATTGCTTCCTAGGGGGTATAAAAAAATTATGAGAAATAAAACATGCTCTCTCAGTTATATATTAGAAGTCAATGTATTTTTCTCATAAAATACTGAAAAATTTTAAATGCAGAGAACAGAGGTTCACATTAATTAGAAACATTTTAATTACTTATATTTATTACATTTAATATTAAATATTTGCCAAAAGCGCTCAATACTTAGGTAGAGCGGAATATATTCTAAGCCACGCTTGTGCGTATTTATAATTATCAAGTGATAATTGTTCGTTAGGTTTATTAAATCTCGGAGACGCCATTTTACGTACTCGCGTGATGTAGTATGCACACAAGTCCCACAAGGGTAACAGCCGGACCTATTTATAGATTTTGTGACGTCACATGTTAATGGGTCATGTGAGAACCCAAATCTAATTATTTCTATGCATGAATCTTTTGTCGAGAGTAAAATAGGGAAAATTGCTAAAAATAGAGTCGCTGTGTTTACCTAACCAGTACTCACCATAAAGAAAAGAATTGAATGCATTAATGTATTTCTTGAAGTATATATTTGAATTCATCATCGACCTACATTCAAATAGGAATTTCAAATTAATACTAAAATAAAAGTGGCCATTTAATTACGTCTTAAAAATGAAGAATGCTTTTGCTCTAAATGATTTTATGTATACATTATTCTTTTTTACATGTAATTAATAAGACGAGAATATTGAAATATTTGAGATACATTTCGCAGTTTAAACAGGTGATGGAAGAATTATAAGGTGTTAAAAGGACGTACTAACATCCCGTTTTAGCATAGGGCCCGTCTGTACTTGATTTGATGATAAACCCGATTTAAATCCAGCCCTTTAAAATACTTGTTATCTTCAGCTACAATTGTGATATTCTGTACTGTGGAAAAATATTGAAAATTATGTTGGTTACAATCTAATTTGAAATAATTATTTATTTATATAAAAAGAACAATTTTGTCACAAGGCCAAAGAAGAGGTAGGATGAGACTGGTCTTCAATCACTAACCTAAACCCTTGCTAATCAGATAAATGACCAATTCATTCATTATAATTACTTAATTACCACAAGAACTCATCCATCACCATTCAATCCAACACATACTTGTGGTGATACCGAGCAAAAGCGATGGACCGGATGTTAGCGCTTTCACAACCAAAAAGCAAATGACCAAAAGTCGCCCATGCGCCGCCGGCTTCGCGCATATGTTAATAAAAATTAATTAAATATTAAGTTTCCAGTTCGAGATCCAACGCGAATTTTATTTATCATCCAATGGGAAGCCCAGAACAAAATACAAGTGTGAAATCCCAAATGAGCTGCTGTGATCCAAAAGGAGGATAGAAAAAGCGGATACAGAAAGCATTGCCAGACAGACCGACACAGGCCGACACACACATGGACTAACTCGAGAGAGAGAGAGGAGGGGTAATGAATATCCACTTGACCTAAGTCAAGCGGCTACTATGTTTGCCTCCCTTCACCTCTCCTTACCTTCTTCCCTGTTTCAAAAACTACTTACTGACCTAAGGAGCGAATACATCAAAGACATTCCTTACTTACACGCTCCAAAATTCCTAAGTATTAATTCTCTTTCAGCATTTTATTGCCATGAACATTGAAATAATTGAAGAGAGAATGAACCCAATAATGAAAATAAAATACAAAAAAACAAATTACTCTAAAATAAAATATGTCCATCCTACAGAAAATTAATAGCAACTGCAGTATCCTGTTAATAGGCAAAACTAAGATACTCGTTCACTAAAGGTGAGAGAAGTAGAAAATAAATAACAGAGTGGGAAAATCAAAAGCTGACTCAGTCAAAACGAGGATAAAAACCAAACAGGGGAGTGTTGGGAATCATGACTTGGATTAAACGAGAATACCAAGAGCAGGAGGAAAACGACATATTACCTCGGTAAACAAAGATAGTCTAGCTTAACAAGAGGTCCGACAGAAAATGTCCCCGTTTCGGGGAAAAAATCAAAAGACTGGTTCAGTTCACAAGAACCAGGCTCGCGACATTCGGTCATCTTTCGCTGAAATCTGCCGATAACAAACGCTTTCAATCAATTCTGATCTTCATACTGATCTGATGCCTAAAAAATCCGACCAAGTTCTGATGATTCCCTCTATCCACGTCGTCTACACCACCATCCTTGTCAGGGCCACGCTCGCATATGCGAGATCGATGGACACAAGAACTTCTAAACCAAGGTCTTACTGATAGCAATATCTGCCACGTCCCCATACTGGAGGCCACGTCATTGGCGATAGCGCGTTCCGAATCAAGTACCAGGTAAGCAAAAACTCAGGCTTTGTGGGGTAATTCGCCGCTAGCGCCCAGGACTAGACAGAGAGAGAGAGAGAGAGAGACTTGGTTGCCAACAAGCCAAGCCCCCTCCACTAGTACTCAATACAAGATCATAGTACGACGTGAAAGTTAACTGTACTGATTAGTCACACTAACGGCCTTACAGTGTTGTGAAAAATTTGGACTGATTCCGGGGCTTATGACGGTGCTCCGCTCTAGAAATGATAGGTGGTATGCTTAGGAAATTAGATACTAACACTCATAACCACAGCGATTCTTCTGTCAACGTGCGGCATAGGAAAGCCAGCCTCGCGGGTGTCGATGACGCAAAATGTGTGGCATTTACAGCGACTCCTTCCCCACATAGGGATGCTGGAAACAGACTGTTTTGTGGAGCTGTGGTTTGCTTCCGCCTCAGAAGAGGGAGGAGAGCAAGTGATCGATCGCCTTCATACAGTCACAATAAGGGAGTACTGACAACCAGTAAATGATGAGGGGGAAGATATACACAAATCACACCTCATCCCTACCCTTTATGAACAACCACATTCAGATACAAGCCCGAACCACGTTTGTCTCCTATTTTTTCTAGTATCTCCGACCAATTCTTCTGCAGCTGGAAATCGGGGCCGAACTACATCACAGCAATCTAACTGAAGGGTGCAAGAAAGGCAACGCCTTTCGAAGCACGTAACGACCACTCGAAAGATTTGTTGCGCTCAGTCTGGGCCACCATGACTTTATCGCACCCTTCAAGCGACTTCTTGAACAACTCAGTGTCATTGCTGTACGACACAAAAATGAATACATCATCGGCATACGCGGAAACAATTTCCACGTAGAGCCTGACTGCACTCCCTGTCCCTCAGCTAAAGGGGCGACAGCAGATAACCTAGACGAACGTTTTGTTCATCTGTACTACAGCAGTGGAAGACCAATTTAAAGGAGTCAGGTTTGAATTCGGTGGCCTGCGGGGCAGATGCCAGCTACTGATGGTCGACTCTAACGCCTTGGTCTGATACAAATTGATCAAGTCGTTGAACACTACCGTCAAAATTAGAACAGCTTCAAGTACAATTCGTAGGACAAGCCATCAAGTCTCGGAAACTCTCCACTGCCGAGTCTCTTCAATTTCGCCCTCTGTGACCTCACACTCATAGCTAGCCGCTTCAGTCGACAAAAGTCAAAGAATGTCAGCAAATTAGCTGCAAAACTTTCTACCACATGGACAAGGCTCCTTGATAAACCGGTTCTGGAAATGTCGCCTAAACGCCTCGCGCGTGTTTTTTGTCGACCTCAGAGTACGCCTTTCTTAGGTGTCAACTTTCCAAATGTAACCTCGACGCATCTGCTCCTTGCCCAATTCTGTGACTTTCTTTAGAGATCTTGTTTAACCTGATGTTTAACTGCTCGTTCCTGGTAGTGTTCTCTAGCTGATTACTCCAGAGCCTGTCTAGGTAGGTTTGTCTCTATGGGATACCCCAGCCCTCCCCGGAACAAACTTCAGCATCTTCATCTTTCTAACTTTATCTAGAGCGAGTCGTTATCTATATTTGATGGTAAAACACAATTCTATCCTCTTCTATCATTCATTCCCAATAACAACCCCCACTAACTTCCTATGCACTAATCTAGTCAACTGTTTTTGGGAGTCACCCCTATGCAGAAAAACAAGTTCAGCTTCCAGTGTCCAGTGATTCTAGGCATAGAGTCTAACGCCATCTGGGCACAGATAAATCTGTGGTCTGAATAGCTTAAACAGTGGGTCAATCTAGCAAATCTAGATCGATTCTTCTCACTAAAATTCTATCCAGGTAGCTATGTCCACATCTCTCGACTCAGATGATCGACTTGGTATCTATCGACAAAGACCGTGTTCAGATCAACCAGGCCGCGTTCACTCAATCTCCTGCTACCTCTCCATCTATGCTGACATTCTAGTCGCCCATTAAGAGTAAGCGGCGGGGAAACAAGAAACGCTTTGTCTTTGGGCACATGAAACGGACTACTCTTCACGGTATCCGCTCACCCCAGCATCGATATGTACATCCCGGCGCCCAGGATACTTTTAACGAGCATGAAAACACCGCTGCCCAGCTGGACTCCGTATGTTTAATAGACAGCACACGATCATCAACCTCGGAAACAAAGTGTGTCTCTACACCGAAGGACAAGAGTTCTCGAAGAAAGCGGACAGCTTTACTCCGATCCCTCAAGCCCCTCGCTTTCAGTCAAGCGACCTCAATATTCATTTCTCGTGTGCAACTATTAAACGCAGAGTACACTAGGAAATTTGCCGGGGCCAGGACCTCAACGGATTATCCTAGATAACAGACGATAATACCGCCGACATACTTTGGGAAATTTAATTTTTGTACATTTTCATGAGGGTGGCAGGACCCTCAGGACATAATTTGAAAGGTTTGACTTGAACTGAGCCATATTTGAGCTGAGGGAAAGAGTCGCTAGGAGTTCCCAAATGTTCAAGTTCCCTCCGGCATTTCGTATTAATGAAATGTCCCCAGGAGTGTCTGGGAAGTCGACGGAAGTGCACTTAAACAACAGCATCGAAATAGCCTTCCTCTGAGAGGACCAGCCTGTCTATTTTACATACTTCTTGCCCTATTTTAGGAGGATGGTTTGGAGGAGGGATTTGGCAGAGCCCTAGAAGGAGAAGAGGAGAGACTCTTTGGCTTAAATTGACTTGCCTGTTTGTAATCTATTCTTGCTGACGAAACAAGGGCGGGTTTGGCTTTGGGTTTGCACATGACCTTCGCTCTGCATCGTCTATCTCTTGTTTTTCGTTTTTGATCGCCTTGTCCTCAGTATTATCTTGTTCCCTCTACCTTTTTTTAAAGAGGACTGCTTGGATGATGGCACCTCCTACACCACCATGAATAAGTTTACCCGCAGCAACTCTTCCGCATCCTGCAGTGTTTGTTGCTGTTGCTACTCGAGCTGCTGCTGTTACTGCTTGAGCTGCTGCTGTTATTACTGCTGTCTCTTCTCCTGCTGCCATTCTTGTGACTGTTGCTGCTGTTGCTGCTTCACCGGCTTTTTCGATAACGCAGTTTTCTTTAGCAGAACATCCTGCTGGGGTGAGTGGGCTGTCGTCTTCAGTCCCCTCGTCACCACCTCTATCCACTCACTGAAGCCACGACTATTTCCTTTGGTGTCGTTGGTTGCGATGGTGATGCCGGGTCATTTTTCTGTAGCCCAAAGTTCCCGGTGGTAATGCCTGCCTTACTTATGACGATCTAATTTTTTTAAACAATGGCCCCCCAGTCGCTCCCCAGTTAGTACCATGGGAACCACATACAATGAGAATCACAAACGATGAATGATACCAATAAAAAGTATTTCCTCAATATTGAAACTTTGGTAAATTTAAATTCAAAAATCTTTAATTTTTTTCCAGAATGGAACCGATAAAAATAATCATCCTTGAAAAGCCAACAAAGGAATTGAAATCAGAAACAGAATCTGACGACGAAAACACCCTTATAATTCCAGATGGTGGTTGGGGTTGGGTCGTTTGCTTTGCCGGATTCATGATTAATTTTACAATTGGAGGACTAGGTTTCTCAAATGGAATTCTCCTCCTTGGACTGCTTGACCTTTATGACGACACAGTGTCAAAAACAGCCATGGTTGGTTCTATTTTCGGCGGAATCGTCTTATGCGTTGGTAAGTTTCCACATTGTTTCAAGTATTTAAAAACTAGCGTTAAAAGGAAAAAAAGGTGCCATTTCGAAACAAGTTTGTTCTTGAATTGAATATTTTCCTTTTTACAGGCCCGTTTGTGTTGCTTTTAATGATGTTTAATGCGAGCCACCGCCAAGTTATCATTTACGGAGGATTCTTTTCTGCACTGGCGACAACTGGAAGTTTTTTTGCTGAGAAAGTTGAAGTTCTTTATGTTACTTATGGAATTCTCACGGGTAAGAACGAACACATCTTTTATATTAATTGATATCAGTCTCTAATTTTCTCTCATTATTTAAACTTATTTATAAATGGAAATTTGTCTGTGTGTGTGTGTGTGTGCGTGTGTGTGTGTACGTGTGTGTCTGTTACCTATAGACTCCGAAACGGCTGAACCGATTTTCTTGAAAATTTACACAGTTGTACTATAAGCGTTTGCGTGTGTTCTTAGCTAGGTTTTGTGTCGAAAATATCGAAAATCGATAATCGAAAAAATTGGGTAATAGAAGGAGTGGTCCGATTGTAATAAAATTTGATACACTCATAGACAAAGACATAAGAAACGATATTCAGAAGTTTCAAGGTTGCCGTTCTTACAATAGTGCAGAAAATCGATAATATATATATATATATATATATATATATATATATAAGGCAAGATGTGTGTGTGTGTGTGTGTGTGTGTGTGTGTGTGTGTGTGTGTGTGTGTATTTTTTCAGCCATTTTATTTTAGCTTTTGCTTCGGGTTTGGCTCTAAGTAGGTATAATTGTAGTTTTTAGTCTCAGCCATGATACCATTTACTCAGGGTACTTATTTAGCCTTCAAATTTCAGTTTACGACAAAAAAAACTTATTTGATATCGATACGAGGAAATAAAATTTTGACTTACATCCATTCATTTTTCTTTCAGTCTAAGGTTTTGCTTTAACTGGAAACAACTATTGCTTTTTAGTCATTCGTGCCAACGTCCAAAGAGTCTGAGGTAATGTTCTAAAATGTTTGTAAAAAGAACAGTTTTTTCATGCTTTAACATGTGCATGGCCATGACATCGCAACATTAGAAAATTCCATTTTGGATTATTTTCACATTCTAATGAACGCTAAGCAATTTGTCAAAAAGAAAATTTACAGTACTTTTTAGCAACACAGTATTGTGGTAATTTTTTGTTACCACAACTCACATCCTCTGAAGATGATGTCTCAGAAGGAGATTGAAAGTACTTGGGAACATCAAGAAATGAATAATAAAATCATCTGTAAACGTTACAGCTCATTTCTTACATCTTTCAATTATAATACACGAAAGATTATCTGAGTATGCATGAATTTTATTAAAAATAAACAGTCAGAATGTTTGCAGTTTATTCAATCTGACATGTCTAAAAGAAAATTTGCTGCCTAAATACACAAGTGTGTGTGTGTGTGTGTGTGTGTGTGTGTGTGTGTGTGTGTGTGTGTGTGTTATGTCAATTTGAAGGTGAGAGAGAGACTTTGATAAGCTGTTCACTGTAGGTGATTTGCACATGAAAAGTGATGTCATGGTGGTTTTACACTTGCTCTTCCAACAACAATGCTTTCTCAGTAGCTTTAAAGAAAATAAATGATCCCAGTTTGCTGCAAAGAATGAATCAAGTGTTATTTTTAGTTTGCATTTTCATCTGAGTAGATGTGAAGAAAAATATAAAATATCTTCCAAAATATGACACATCTCCTACATGATTTTCAGAACAATGTAATCTCTTAGTCTAGTACATGTTTTTACTGCTACATAATATTGACATTTAATTTTTTTTTTTTTTTTTTGAAACTGTTAAAAAAAAAAGGTTGGTTATAAAATAGATTTCCATTAGTTTTAAAGCTTTCATTACACCCGAGTAACGCCGGGCTATACTGCTAGTTATTTTATACTTGTCTTTTTTTTCTTTTCTTTTTTTTTTTTTTTTTTTTGACCATATTAATATCTCATCATTGTTAGTCAAGTGGAAACGAAGTCTTCTGTTTGAACCAATAGTTTTTTTGATAATTCTTTCTTTTTCTCTCCTGTATTTCTTCCTCGGTTTTCAATTTTCGAATATCAAAAGGTACAAATATTCTGTTCAATTAGTCTATCAATTGCTTATGCTTATATCATTTTCCTGTCGTGATAATTCATATTATTTGCACAGTTTCAACTGAATTGCCGCTCCTACTCAGTCATATCTACTCAGTACGATTTAATAGTTCATCATAAATATTTATTAACATGTGATCATTTTCAGTTTTACATCGTCAATAACTGCCATAGAACATTTTCTTAATATTCCATCACTCTTCTCGTTATTCGAACTTATTTTAGAAATCCTGTCATCTGGTTGGTGTCGATCCTACCTGTAATTTCAAGTTCTTCATTATTTCGTCTCCTTCCCGTATTATTAATTTTAAAATCATTTCACTCCCACGCAATTAATATCACACGCTGTGGATTAAAAGAAAATAAACTTTCTAAATAAAATATATATCCATGCTTTTTTAAACTACAAACGGAATACAAATTATCTATCATCATCTCACCCAGTGGTGTGTAGGGCAGCAACTTTTTGTTACTGCTTCCGTAACAAACTGCTTTTTTTTTATGGGACAGGGTTGTTAGCCCTGCACCCAACCACCAAACATGGATGACCATTGGACCATTGTTGGTCCTTACGTTTACAGCACCTGGTATTCCCAAACGGTCACCAACTTAAGTACTGACCAGGCTCAATGTTGCTTAACTTAGGTAATCAGACGAGAACCGGTGTATGCAACATGATATAACTGTAGACAAGTTATCTATATACTAATAATAAATATTTCACTTAATTAAATAACTAAACCAGATAAGGAAAATTAGTAATGAAGGCTAAAGGAAAAGAATTATAAAACTAATGCCATTAGCTACCAAATTATTCAGTTTAAAGAAATAATGCAAATTGATTATAAAAAATATGACTAAAATGTTCAGCGATTTGTATTTTATATAACGAATTATTTTATCCAAATATTTTCGAATATCGAAATATTTCTATTTTATATACATATATGCGTGCATATGTAAATCTGTAAACATAAAACCTTTTAATTTTATATGAGGGGTGAATCAATATATCTATAGTCTAACACCAGTTATTAAGTGAAATTTGGGATCTATGAAATAAAACAAATTACCGGTAATACTAGTTGTTTAGTTTTCCATCGTTGTCTTTTTTGTTATAAGAGAAATTATAATTTATAATAAGTTAAAACTTCAGTTAGAACTCAATAGGGAACGGCAGATAATTAATTATCTCTACCTAAATTCATGCACTCAAATTGGATCCTTAGTTAAACTCTATGATCCCCACCCCTCTACTTACACATACAGATTTTATTTACTATTTTTATTATTTATGAATTTTTTCTCAATAGTTGTAGACATATTTGGTTCACACACCTCCCCGCTCATTTGAACAGGTGTAGAAGTTTATCACTTGCTTACTGCTTAAGATGGAGTTTCCGATTCTGTCTTTTGGGGCATTAACATGACTGTCATGTGTTTTGCGATATTACCGACTGGAGGCTATCACTCTTTATATTGGGTGCACCGAGTTATCAGTTATCTTGTTTCTTCCTCACGATTATTAGCAAGGAGCAAAAACTCTCTAACAGAACATAGAGAGACGACTATAGTTAATAATATCGTGTTTTTTGTAAGTGTCATGGTGAGCTTGTTCAGGTGTCCCTGCAATCACTCAGTGTAGAAAACATTGAGGCCAAATTATGCCGTACATTTCGTCACCTTTTGTTTTGCCTTAAATGATTGGCAGTGACTTTTATTCTTGACATATTATGACTACGACAATAAATAAAAATAAACCAGTTTGGAAAAAAAACACGCCTAACTCCCTAACTTTTCTTTCTCCGACATTTGTGATATTCGCACCAATTTCTGCAATTTAGACTCGCTTTTCTTGTAACGTTATCGAGATCTTCAAGCTCTCTGTTCTTTTCTTTTATTATTTTTCTACACTAAAGCCTTTTCATTCTCTTTCACTTTCAGTAACCCTTGGCGTCTTAGTGACATTATCGCCTTGCATGGGGTAAATTATTTTTAACAAACTGATACGCTGTTATTAATTGTAGTTTTCTACATGTTCATTGTATGTTTCGTTCAATAAAATTCATCAATGAATCAAGTGTATTAGCAAGGAAGAAGACCATTTTGTAAAAATGTCTTGAAAATAAATATAATATTGTAGATTTTCCAAGTACATGAGTATATTGACTGCTTTTGGGTTTGACAATTCCGAATTATATAAGGACCATTTTCAATGAAATAGATTTACCAAAATTGAGCATTTCACCGTATGTTATATATCGCCGTACGACGACAAACAACGAGAACACGCATATATAAAAATATAAGGTTATATTTTTATTCCTGACGACGAACCCGTGTGGAACAGAGAATGGAAGAGTGAGAGCGCACATAAAATGGGTCGACGGGAGTGTAGTCTTGCCTGTGGTGTCTCTCTGCTTCCACTGGCCGTTCTCTGCTGGCGAATCCGTGTGTCGAGGTCTTTTTATAGTCTTCTAGAACCGGGACTTTTCCTTCCGGTTTTGCCTCGCCCACGTAATTCCAAGAGACACCTGTTCTGTTTGCCTCCGTAGTCATTTCCGCCGCTGTCGGAAATAAGGTCAAACGAGCCCGACTCATAACCCTGCGACATCCGCTCCAGGCCCCGACAGGATGTATTTCTCAAACACCTGTCTTGTCGTTCGCCGACCCCTTCACCGACGGGAAACACCATCGATTGCATCAACCTTCCTCGGGTGGGGCCAGATTGCTATATTACACTTTTACCTGGACACAAACACAGATAACTAGATTCAGCAATTAGCCATATAAAATGTTTCTCTCTATTCTATAAGAACATTTCAATACATGTATAATTATATTCACTACTGTTCAGTACAAATATTATTTCCTTTCAGGAACTCTGCTATCATGAATATTCAGACAATATCTTTAATATCTAAGAGAAAACTCTTTTCACGACATCTTACATTCACGAATTATTCAGTTCTGTAACCTTACTTAATACAATGTTGTTATATTCGTTGCATTGTGCCTTGAGTTGTTTTATTTATAAATGTGGTGGTTTGGACAACCAACCTTTTCTTCACTGTTGAAATTACTACCCCGACGGTCAGTCTACTACAAATTGGTACCCAGGTTGTCCAGTCCACTACACCGTCTTAGTCAGCATGCAAACAATAGAAAGATAAAGTAAATCCATTAATTCAAGTAAATTATCTCGATTTATTTCATAAAGAAAAAAATGAATTTCTTTTTTAATTATTTAGTTTTTTCAATTAAAAATATTTAAATAAGAAAACTTTACTGATTCATCCGTTTTCAAGTTCATTTTTTTTTTTATGTTTGTCATTCGTTCTTTCAGGTGGTTTTGCTGGAATATCATATTTTGCTGTTAATACGATTGTTGGATCATATTTTAAGAAAAAACGAACTTTGGCCTTGGGAATCTCTATAAGTGGACTTGGATTTGGTACATTTGTCATTAATTATTTACTCGAAAGAAGCATTTCCTTTTATGGTATGAGGGGAACATTTTTCTTAATAAGTGGATTATTTTTAAATTTTATTGTCTATGGCGCCTTGTGTCGGCCGCTTAAGACCGTCAAAATGAAGAATATGGAGATGAAAGGTAAGTACTTTAAAAAGAATATAATTCTAACGAAATCAACCTGAACAGTCTTACTGCATGAATCTTTTTATAACGATCGATGTACAAAGGGTAAATTCAACGTTCATTGATTTCGTGAAAGTAATTGTTTTCTAGCGTTCATTTCATTAACGACAACTGTACTTTATAAAGAATACAAGCCTCTTGACTTTAGTTTGTACAATATTTAGAATATACACCATGATGTGTCTTCCCTCTACCTTTTCTATACATCTTCATGGCAGTTGTTTTGAATGAGTTTCCCCCTTGGTACCTCGACCGCATGAACAATGCTACTAGATTAACAACTAGATCTCATTTTATAACTAAAATATTTAAATGCAACCGTAAGTTCTATTCTAATATAATCTTTTTCTCGCACTTCTGATCTATGCAATTCTCTTACGGTTCCTTGCTTCCCTACCACTTACGAAAGAAATGCAAATGCAACATCAATCGAATTGTTCTGTTTTTCCTTAACCAATTCATTTATTGTCCTCTCTCCTTACTGGCGTCTTCTCGATTTTTTCCACTGTTGTGTCTCGTTACGAGATGACATCTCTAATCACTGTTTCTTCCTCTAGCTTTCAAATGTCGACCAAGTTTAGCTGAACGTGTAAACTTGTCGGATTCTGTCACCGTTAACAGAGATGTTACTCGTTTTTGTTTGTTTTTTGTTTTGTTTTTTTTTGTTTTTGTTTTTTTTTGTTTTTGTTTTTTTTTTCGGTCAGCTGTACACCCACCAAATGAAGAGGGATATAAGAGTTTCGTTTTCGGAGATTTTCGAAGTCATCATCCTTCTTCCCCTCTCTATCGCGTCCGTCCAGGATATTATCGATCATGGCTCTCCAAAACTTCCTATCCCTTGTGGCCGTTAGTGGTTACCTTTTCCCTTAACTAAGGCTCCCACCCCACTTTCCGCGATTCGTCGACACAGGCACATCCAGTAGGTGACCGGCTGGTTTTCTCTATCTCACTTTATCTCATTATGCCCTGTGAGGATGAAATTTTCCAAACAATCACTGTCTCTTCTTGATTCTGAGCGTAAGAGTTCTTTTTGTTATCATCTTCTTTAAGACTTTCTCATTGCTTCGTACATGACATTCTCAGTATCTATTTGAGGATCAATATATCACATAGCAATTCAGCACCATTTTCTTGGTTTTTAACGAAATGTGGGAATTCATCTTTTGGCAGTTCAAAGCGTGTTTGGATTCCGACGTCACATTTTCCATCCTCTGAGAAAACACATCCTAGTCATTTAAACTTCTGTAGTTGCTTGATTTTAACATCGCTGATTTGTAACTCATCTTGGAATTTTACTTTGGATGATAACCATGCCTGTTGTCTTCTAGCAGTTGATAATTAGTCCTTTTTTCTTCCTTTCTTTTACCACTACCTCTAGGAAGTTTAGCAATTTTCCTTCCCTGTCAGGCATCAACCCGGTGTCAGTTGAGTATCTTATATTGTTTAGATTACAACCACCGATAATAAATCCTGGTAGGGTTTCCAGAACATTTAGGATAGACTCGCTGTAGAGGTTAAATAAATCTGGGGAGAAGACAAAACAAGTTCTTTTAATTTCTGTTTTGTGTAGCAAGTTAATTTTCTATCCGTATGCAGGCGGTTTACTTCCAATATCAGTTCGGCATGACCCTAACATCCTTTTCAAATATCACATTTCTTGTTCTAATGACCTTCACAAGGCGGCACTGTTCTTACCATATTTCCGGTTTAGTTCTGCCACGCGCTTTATTCATCGAGATTCGCATCAATAGTTTGGCTATGCGGCTCATTAAATTATCTTTCTGATGGAATTAGCATTCATTTTCACCTGGTTTTTAAGGTAATGTTAAGAAGATTGATTTAGAAAGGTCTTCCGTTATTTCCCCACTGTTGTATAGTTCATTTATTACTTCTGTGATTCCTTTCTGAGACTCCAATGCAATATACCACATTTTTATGGTCAGAAATTAGGCAGAAGAAACAAACCACCTATTTTCTGTTGATAACGATCAATGTTCGCATAATATCCTCGGAAGATAGAAATCAATTCTTCATGACTTGGTGTCTCGGAAAGAGTTACTGAAAGTAGCTGGTCACTAATAAAATAAGCAAGTGCTTTTTTTGGTATCAATTCCAGTTGTAAATGCTGAAGCCTTTCTGTATTCTGGTCAGTTGATCCCGTGTTGATTACTGGCTTTTTTTTTTTTTAATCATATCACCCCAAGCAAGGCGGTAAAGCCACTGAAGCGCAGGGGGCTACGTAGGAGTGAAAAGATTGAAAAAGAGAAAGCCGGAGACCACATCCTAAACAAGGAACAAGGGATGAGCCTCTTCACCTGTTCAATAGACGTGGGTGGAGTGTGAACCGGGCGATAGTATAGTCTATCTACTCCAATTGAAAAAAAAAAAAAAAAGAGTGAAAAGATTGGAAAAGAGAAAGCCGGAGACCACATCCTAAACAAGGAACAAGGAATGAGCCTCTTCACCTGTTCAATAGACGTGGGTGGAGTGTGAACCGGGCGATAGTTTAGTCTATCTACTTATTGAAAGAAATTAAAAACTATTGTCTAACATGAAAACAAAGTATGAATGGTTGCGGTTATTCATAGGAAAAAAAAAGTCTCATGCGGGGGAAAATGAAAACGAGGCAAATACAAAACGAAAACATTAAACAAAATGTCACTAAAATTGTTCTACTTCGTATATTTTTAAAAGAAAATAAGTTAGATAAAATTTTAATCAGTAATATGGTTGATTGGTAATAATGATATATTGTGATAATAAAAAGTCACATCAATCACTAAGAAGTGATTGAAAGAAAGGAAAAAGGAAGAGCGGCTATTATGTGTGGATGTGACATACATGTATGGTACATATTTGGACTTATTAGTGGTGTGGATACATTGTCGTCTGTGTTTTTGCGTGGGGCTTGACAGAATTCTCCCCAATGTTGTGTGGTGGTGTTAAATCAAGAATCATAATGTCCGTATTTGAGTGCTTATATTGTCTTCTTTGTCTTGTGTGAGAGGGAGATTAGAAAGTGAATTTTCTCGCAATTGTGGAGATGCGTTAAACCAAGCGCTATTTCGAACATAAAAGGTATTAATGGTGGAAAATGTCTTGAAGTACTAAAGAGTAAATTCATTCAATAAAACAACCATTGGCTTCAATCACGGCCTCCGGAAGATTTCAAAATCCCCTGCAACTTTTCTGGGCTGTCTCCTTCTTTAAGTTGGTGAATGCTGTCATAATCCTTGCCTTCAGTTTATCCTTGGTGCTACAAGGAGTTTTGTTGGTCTTTCGTTCAATTACGCCCGATACATAATAATCAGGGTGGCTGCGGTCTGGGGAGTTTGGTTGCTAGTTGTAATGGGTGACGTGATGAAAAAACTGTCGGCCTTTTGGCTAAGATCAAAGTGTAGTATCTGTTCTTATCAGCTTAATATCTGATACGTCCCTGATTTGTCTCTGTGACGCAATCGGTTAGCGTGTTCGGCTGTTCAAGCCCACCCAGGAACGATATACCTTTTTGGATGTGCGTTGTGGTGCAGTGGATATCAGCTCGGAACGAGAAATCGGGGAGCCGAGTTCGAATTCCAGTTGAATTCATTGCATTCACTTACGCGCAAATACCTTTGGGAAAGGTATTAATCCGTCTATTCCTTCAAGTTATGGGTTAAATAATAGGACAGATTGGGTTCTATAGCCATGGTCGGCAACCAGTCTACCGCAGAAAGCAATGGCAACCTACTGCGGGATAATCTTCTGCCCAGTCAGTCATGTCTCTTTCGAGACATGATCGCCCAAGCATGTAGCACGTATGGCACTTAACTGACTGACTGAATATAATAATTGGAATCATAATTAAGGATTCTACTGATCATAAAGTGGGGGATCAGTTTTCTATTGTTATGAAGTAATAAACCGATCCCCTACTCATTACTACGTAATAATATAATACGTCTATTCGCCCTCTAGCTATGAGTCGAATAACAGGACAGATTGGGTTCTGAAGCCTTGGTCGGCAACCAGTCTACCGCAGAAAGCAATGGCAACCTACTGCGGGATAATTTTCTGCCCAGTCAGTCATGTCTCTTTCGAGACATGATCGACCAAGCGTGTTTCACGTATGGCACTTAACTGACTGATGAAAAAAACTGTCTGACAGCCATGACTGGGTTATCCTGCTTGTGTGGCATGATGCTGTTCTTTTGCCAAACATAGGGTCTTCGAGTAGCCACCCTCATGTACCAGGGAGGAACTACCTCCTAAGGAACTTGATTAATATCTCTGTGTTGATTCTGAAGCCCTTACCAACAAATTCGGGAGTTTTTGTTATCAAAACGATCAGAGTGAGTTTTTGGCTCTATCTTCGTAATCACCATTAGACTCATCCAACTCTATTTGAATACTCTGCACGTTCTTCATATTGAATGATTTTTTTCTCACATACGGCGTACCGGGATATTTGCGTTCCTAGACAAATGTATCTCTGGATAATTGCATACGTCTGGTAATTTTTTAAAGTTACCATATTATCTTAAGTATTGCTAATTGCAAAACAACTTTTATTTATTCTAAAAATACAAAGAAATAGTTAATATAACAACTCTATCATAATAAAATAAAACTGCAAATAATAAAATCATGGCGTTATTAGATAAGCATACTCCTGAAAACAAGATAAATTTCTCAAAAGGTGTAGCTCAAAACATTCGTAATTTTTTATTAATTTGTGAAACTACAATCTAAACTTATTTATAAATGGAACTGTGTGTGTGTGTGTGTGTGTGTGTGTGTGTGTGTGTGTGTGTGTGTGTGTGTGTGTGTGTGTGTATCCGTTACCTATAGACTCCAAAAAGGCTGAACCGATTTTCTTGAAATTTCTTTAAGCGTCTGCGAGTGTTCTTAGATAGGTTTTGTGTCGTGGTACCCCCGATAAATATCGAAAATCGATAATCGAAAAAATCGGGTTATAGAAGTAGTGGTCGATTTTAATCAAATTTGATACACTCATAGACAAAGACATAAGAAACGATATTCAGAAGTTTCAAGGTTGCAGTTCTTACAATTGTGCAAAAAATCGATAATATATATGTAAAAGTTTTCATTACACCCGAGCAACGCCGGGCTATACTGCTAGTAATTTTTAATTATGAATTATTTTTTTAAATACTCCTAATTTCTCATTGCATTTATAACAAAAATAAACCTGTATCTTATTTTATTCTATTCCTCATATTCGTTTTTTAAACATTTGCGATTACTACCTATGATTTTTTTAATTTATAGCAATTGCCATTAAAAGATTCAATTTATCTGGGGTACGCAGTTATCCAGGGACGCATTTGTCTTTTTTCTCTTTTTTTATTATATTTTGTAAAACAGCATCTCCTTTCAGAAATCAAATACTCTAAGTCTGTGAATGAGCATCTATTAAAACCAGAATCAAGATTGGATCCAGACGAAATGACGACTGAATATAAAGAAGAGACAAACGTAAATATCAATGTTTCTTTCTTTTTTGCAGGTGAACATATCGTCCCGTCACAATAACACAGCATCAGCCTCCCTAGTGTCATTAACAAACATTCTGAAAACTTAATACCTAAAACAACTCCTGAGCGACAAACAGTATAGTTTTCGCTCTTCTATGTACACTACTGATCTTTTTTTACTATTACCCCACATAGAATCAGTAAAACTCTTAATGGTTAGCTACAGAAATTGGCCAGCTATGGAATCATTTGTAGAATCCTCAAGAGCTTTGCTATTAAGTTTTATCGTTAATGACCATCTTTCAGGTACATGAGATCAATTCTGGTGTCCACCAAAGCTCTCTCATCGGACCTACTATCTTTCTGCGATTTATCAAACATCAGCCCAAGAACACTCATCCTTCGTAAATATATATTCAGATAATAGTAGCACTTATGAGTATCTCTCCAAATATCTTAATGACCAGTTCCTGACGACCGATCTCTCCTCGGACCTAACTCGCATAGCTCAATGGGAGAAAAGACTGGCTGATAACATTCAATACATTCAAAATTGACACATAACATTTAATCACTACCGAGATAACTCTGAACTATGCACAAATCTAGATGAGGGGGTTATAACCTGGCCTCGAACGACTTGTGGGTCTCAATCTCACTCCTGACATCAAAGTGAACGCTTATATTTGTAACATCGAAAAATACGCTGGGAAAATGGTTGGTTCATTGACTGCATCCCTTTAGAAAATAGCCCACACCAGCTGTGATGCCCTGTTTTTGCAAGAGTAAGATCAAACCAAGGATGGAGTGTATCTAGACGGGTACTGCTCAATATTAACTTCGACAAAGTTCAAAAGCTAACGCAGCCTTGTGGGTGATAGATTATTCTAAACGCTGCAACCTTTATCTCACAGACTAAATATTGCCAGATTTACACTACTATATTTTGCAAATAATATGGTATATATTTTCAGACGTGTTATATTCCTTAATTCCACAAGCATAGACCATCATACTTAGGACCCGCCAACTCGCGTTCACAAGAGGAAACCGTCCCCATTCTATTCACGTTCCTCTGATAAAAAGCAATTTCAACACGAACACCTTCTTTCCAAGAAGTCTTACTTTGTTGAACAGACTCCCGAGAGACAATTACAATTCTGGTCTCTTTACGTCCATGGTCAACCGATATCTATCCTACTCGTCCTCATCACTTTCTTCACTCTTCTCCCTCGCTTAGGTTCTTACTCAGTAACTGCCTAACTTGAGTGTCTTTTTGGCTTTGTATTTGGTGAACTAACAATAACACCCGTGTTTTAGTCCAATTTGCTCAAACTTAATCCTGGCACAACCATTGAACAATTTTCGCCATCAATGATTGTCTGAGAAATTGTGGCAGGGTTCTCAGACATTTTCCAACAAAAGCAGAATCGTCTCTTCAGTCCAATATTATCAAGGAATCACCGCATTGACAATTAGACAATGAGATTCGAAACCTCTATCACTTCACTAAATAGATTAGCGAAAGTGTATTAAATTCAAATTAAATTAAATGCCTGAAAGAACGAGGTATTTCCTCCATGTTCAATTAAATATGGCGAATTTACGAGACTTTCTTGACAAGCTGACAAACGTTATGTGGTTGTAATTTATAATGAATACTTTAACTTTGAAATCACTTTCATTAAAGTTCCAATTTATTTAAATTAAAGCAAAATAAAGATTAAAAATACACAATAGTGAATATCACTAAAAACTAAAGACATAACTTGTTTCGAAATTTTCATTAAGAAATTGTGTAACGGAAAATAATAACTAAGTAGTCTTAATCAATAACATTTTTCATAACATAGAATCATCTTTGTTTCAGATTCAAAATTCTGACGACCATCTTAGGCATTCAGAAAACAACCCCCCAACAAATATTACTAATAACATTACAAGTAAATTAAAGTACTTCCGCCAAAGTATATTTGATCCAGATGTTATGAAAAATCATAGCATGCAATTGCTACTAACTGTTTACTTTTTTTTTACAGGTAAGTAACAGAACTGTATTAATAGACAATAAACTCGTAATTTTTTTAATAAAGACTTTTTATAAATATGTCATAAATCTTTGTGTGAATAGACAAATATTTTTATTAATTTTATATTTCATATTCATAATAAATCTATGCAACAAATTTTCAAATTTATGACATTGATGAAAAAATATAAAAATATTATACATTTCAAAATTTGGAAATAATTCTTGTAAATATATAAATCTATTTTGAGTATTACTTAGTTTCCATCCTTTGTATATTCTTCGAAATAACTGGAAAGTTTACGAAATATAGGAATGGTAACTATATAAGAGTTATAATTTGTGGTGATACCGACCGAGCAAAAGCGATGAACCGGATGTTGGCTCTATACCGACTAAAAAGCAAATGAACAAAACTCGTCGTGCGCATCCGAGTTCGCGCAGATGTTCCGATTGAAAAATAAAAATTAATCAAATATCAGATTTACATTTCGCGAGCCTACGCGAATTTTATTTACCAGCCAATGGGAAGCCCGGAATCAAATACAAGCGTGAAATTCAAAACGAGCTGTTTGATCCAAAAAGCGGATATAAAAAGCGGAGACAAAAGCATCGTCAGACAGAAGGACAGACTAGCTAGAGTAACCAGTGTCTCCTCTATAATTAAGTCGAGCGGCTACTATGCTGGCCTCTTTCCTTCCCCGTGTCTCAAAAGTACTTTCTGACCTCAGGAGTGACCTCTTCAAAGACATTCCTCACAAACCAACTTACTGACTTACGGACCCTAGAAGTGGCTACTTCAAAATGAACATTCTTCACATACCTCCGCTTCCCACATTCCTAAGCTTTTTATCTCTTTCAGCTCATTATTTGTCATGAACACTTTAACCTCCGTTGGACCTATCCTTCAAGCATTACTTAAATTGTAAAACATTAATTGACATTATATATATGTGTCTGTGTGTTATTTATACAATTACCCTTCACTAGAACGGAATCCCACTAAAACTAGAAAAGAATAAACAAGATATACCCGCTATAAAATATATAGAAATGTTATATATATATAAGTTAAAATAAATTGCCGTAAACCTATTTGATATTAAATTCTTTCATTTGTAACTTTTTTTGTCAGCGGGCGAATGTGTCCCGATCTATCTTCCTGCAAAAGTTGTGGATACTGGACTCACGCGTGAACAAGGAGCTTTGATAATGTCCATTTACGGTGCAGTTATTGCATCTAGTCAAATTGTTGTTGGAATTCTTGCTGACCTGTTTCACATCCCAATAAGTTACCTTTTGATGTCGTCACTGCTTGGCATGTCCATTTTTTCTTTAGTCTTTACATTCTGCCAGTCGTTCTCTTTGTTCGTCGTGTGCGCATGTCTGTTCGCCATTTGCCACGGTGAGTATTTCGAAGTAAAGTACATTATTTCATATTTGCCTGAAAAAGATGTTTTACTTTTTTCTATTACTGTTATAAGAAATTCTTTTATCAATCGTATCTTACGAGATTTCAGCCGTTTTGCACTTAGGTTTTTGTTGGTTGTCTCAGTTTCTAAAAGTAAAACCTTCTACTTGAACATGCTCCTTCCTTATTAAAAAGGTTACACTCGTTATCTCTGTAGACTGTAGAACCTCAAGTCTGGCACATTCTTTTAAGTAATGACTATGTGTGTCGTCCTGATGATATGTGACATGAGGCAAAACTGAAATAAAACGATTAAATGAAACATCACAGATACTTGATTCAATCCATGCAATTAAGCGGCAAAAAATAGATATCTGTCAATCAGTCAGTTAAGTGATCATGGCACTTTCGAGTCATGACTGACTTGGTAGAAGATTTTCCCGCAGGAAGTTGCCGTTCCTGAGGTAGACTGGTTGACGACCAAGACTATCAGACTCAGTTAGTCCTACTATTCAGCACTTATCAAGAAGAGAGGTTTTCATACCTTTCCTCAACGGTATTTGCTCGTAACGATCCCGACTGGAAATCGAACTCTTCTATTTATCGGAATACATATCAATAATAGATGCGGATTTAAAGTTCAAAACTCTTGCAGCCACCGGATGTTATTAGAAGGGAACTTTCATGTCCACCAGATATAAAATAAAATCTGAGGGATGCTAGAATGTACAACAACTGAAACTTCGTAAAGAAACAAAAAGGAAGACAAGATAATTATTCTAAAATTTTGTATAAATAAAATCTGAGGATACTCGGAAGTACAGCGGTTGAAACGTCTTACGGAAACAAAAAAGGAAGGCTTTCTTCAAATGTCTTTTGCGTTCAAAAATTTCCAGCTGAAATATTTGAATCCTGGATGCTGGTTTAATTCCATTCCTGCTATATCGTGTGTTCTTAAGTTATTTCAAATCACGTAATCATCACTGAACAGGTGTGTACTCTAGCCTCACAGGAATAATGGACTAACCTGAAGACTTCCAGGAAACTAGTGCCTAAGCCATTTTTCTGTAATTAAAAATTTAAATAATTCCTGTGCAACCGAACCACGATCGAATCTCGGGAATTTTTGTAAAAATTCAAAATTAAGTAAATTTTTCTATGATAAGTTCTGAAGTGATTAGCGATATTTCGCTTTAAACTTATGATGAAACCGGTTTTCATTATATATATATATATATATTCTTTATCCACTCGAAAGTTCAAAACTATTATTAATCAACTATCAATGAAGAACAAAAAATAATAATAATACCAACATGTGAAGCCCAAGATTTTAGGTAAAACGTTTTGACTGCTGTCAACAAAGAGCTTCATCAGATCGCCGTCGATTTCAGTCGATTTTCGTTTTTGTTTTAAATTTGCAGGATTTACTTTTCCCCTTCGAGTTGCATTTGTTTCTTCAATACTAGGAGTGAAAAACTTGACCAAAGGTTATTCTCCCTTATGCCTTCTGGTTGGTCTGACTTACATTATCGATACGAAAATCGCAGGTACTTGATTTCATTTCTTCAATTTCTCAAAATATTTAATTTTAGCGTTTTAGACAATCACCATGAAAGAATCCTGCAAATAAAGTGACGAATTTCTAAATTTTAAAACCAAATATTAAATATTTTCTGTTTTATTTTTGATATTATTACTTTTAATTTATTCTCTTCTTAATTATTCGTTATGAAATTAACATACTTTAATCATTTCACCTCAAGCAAGGTAAGAAAGCCACTTAGATGCCAAAGGTTACTGGAAATGAAAGGCAAAAGAGAGAATGAAACAAAAAATACCGAGGAATAAGAACAATAAAAAGGTTGGGATTCACGGAAACAGAAAACAACAATTGACGTTTCATTTAATTTTCTGAAGATTGTAGTTGACAGATAGAAGAGAGTTCCATAGGCGAGAAAAGAAACTACTAAAATAGAACTTACGGTTGCATTTTAAATTTCAACATTAAAATGATGAGACTTAGGTACTAATCTTGTCCTACGCTTAAATCTACAAAGTCAAGGTGTCAAAGTAGAAAGCTTATCAGAACAATTGCCATGAAAATATTTTTAAAGAAAGCACACGTAAGCTATGATGAAACGGTAGGAAATGGATTGAAGCCGAGATGCCAGGTCGGGATCAATAATATCGCAGATTCTTATTTGAATTTTCTCCAGAATTTCTAGATACATAAGAGAATTGCCAAATCAGATGTGGCAACAATATTCAGTGCAGAGACGAATGATAGCTATAGGGGCTAGGCAGATTCAGTTGATATTGTCTAACACGGTATTACATAATGAGAAATGGAATTTTGTAATAAAAATAAGATAGTTTTATTGAACAATTTTATGCTTAAGTCGTATCTAACGTCTGGTTACTCCCGGCATTGATGTATTTGGTCTTCTGGGTAATTAATCATATTTCACTCTACAGTGTCTTTCCTGCAGACGAAATGCCGCAAGCCTCTAGTTATTCCCCTGGCAAATGTTTAGACGAACTTCATTACTTAGTTCCACCTATTCAGACCGTTAAATCTAGAACACGTATACAGGCTTGAATCAGAAAACAACTACAGATCTTTCTAATCTGCAGTTATTTTCTCTTGTTACATCCATACAATAACATTCAGTTAACCTATTCCTTGAGTGGCTCTTAGTCCTAGTATTGGGTGAAAAAAAGAATTAAATTTTGAACATTTTTCTTATATTCAGGCTAATATTGGTCCATAAAAAGCAAAACAACTGATAAATAAATGTAGAGAATAAGGTTAATTTTCACATCTTGAAGGGCACTAATTATGTTTATTCCTTTTGGAATGAGTCGTAGAATAGACCAACTCCAAGAATTGTGTTCTTCTATTAATAAAGATAATACACCCACTAGATTAGGATTGAGAAAAATAGTGCTGTTTGACTGATCCTTAAAACTAGGAAGGCTCTACACTTTATGAAAAAATAAAAAATATTAGAAGCTGGCAACCCAAACATGAACCAAGTACAGGGAATGTGTTATGCTTTGCATTTTATCACAATATTCCCTGACGCAATTTGCTAATTGGATGTCGTCAGGGTATCTGGGGAAAAAAGACCATCAGATCAGTTGCCATGAAAATATTTGTAGAAAAGACAGAGAGAGGCACGTCAAGTTGGTGAAAAAGTAACTGAAGTCGAAATGCCTTGTCAGGATCGATCAAGATATGGTGACATTATTCAATGCACGGACGAATTGTAAACTGAAAAAAATGTACAAGATGGATTCTGAAGAAAATATGAAAAAGAATATATTCCTTACACATTGAGCCAACTTTCCTTGAATTAGACGTAGCAATTGATTCGACATAATCGCTGCATTTCGTGCCAGTGAAAAATATAAAGCTAAGAACGTGCTGAATGTTGCTCGTCTGGAGTTTAGCATCAGTCATGGAGAAGGGAGAAACGTTGTTTTGTATCAACATTTATCCTTATGTATATATGCTAATCAGTTTTTTAAATTTCCGATCACGTCCAGCACGTTGTGACCGTCTTCATAGTTTCTATTATTAAGTACTGGCTTCTTTTTTATTATTAACGATCCATTACTTTTAACCACTTTTGGCACGTGGATGAGTCGGTAACTGTTCGTTTTAGGTACCGACGACTTTCCCCCCTTCAAATTTATGCAAAATAGCATTATTTCTGTGCAAATGTATATGCTGAACTCAAATCAAAAATTAGTTATTGAAGAAACTTACCTTTTTCGCTTTGAAAGTCCATAAAAAAAACGAACTATATCTCGCACTTTTTCTCTCCCGTAACTCTCACGAAGTCATGATGACGTTTTACTTAGGAAGCAATTTTCTATGGAATTTCGTCCTTTACTGAAACTTCCGGCAATGTACTTCCTGCTTTGAGAGCAATAAGCGTAGAAATACAATAGCGATTTACTTTAAATCCCGGAAGTACATCGCCGGAAGTATCAGTAAATGAAGAAAAATAGTGCAAAAATGTGCCAAAATTCGTTGCATTACCCAGTCCATCATTCTGCAGTTAATTACATGACTTCGTAAGAGTTACGAAAGAGAAAAAGTGCAAGATATAGTTCGTTTTTTTTTTGTTTTTTTGTTTTTTATGGACATTTAGAGAAAAAAAAAAAGAAGGTAAGTTTCTTCAATAACTAACACTTGATTCGAGTTCAGCATATACATTTGCACAGAGATAATGCTATTTTGGATAAATTTGAAGGGGAAAAGCGACGGGATTTAAAACGAAAATTTACCGCTGAGTCTATTATGGCTATATTTTCTACTTCTTGATAATCATGTAGTCGCAAGTCTCGTGTAATTAATGTTAATGAATTTCCTTTCGTCACCAATGTAGTTCCATAAGGAGCACGTAAATTCATAAATAATATAGTTTGAATCATGTGGGTTTGCTTTTATTGGTCATTTTCAATCTTTAAATAGATAATTAACTTCATTTACTTCTCGTCGACTGGGGTTGTGAATTTCTTAATGTTTCTGGGGGAAAATTCGTCCTGTTTATATTTAACGTGTATTTGATTTTTATAGAGAATTATTATTATTCTTTCTTTTCTAAATGTTCACTCTGTATGTTAAAATAAATAATGTCAAGATTTTCTATAAATTATTCCGTAATATTTTGGTATCAACAGCATTTTATATTGTTTACTGATTTATTGATTAAACCTTTAATATATTGGTTTGATTGAAACTATTTGTCTATGTTCATTTTGAAATGGAATTAGAAAAGTTTAATTTAATTAATCCATAAATACTGATCTTCCTTTTATTTTAATCATAGTTTGCTTTAAAAATATTGCCATATAGTTTGCGTTTTGGGTCGAGCAGTGACCATGGAAGAAAACATTTCAACACATTTTTTGTTTAAGATATGCGAATAAACAGCATTATACGATGCGGCAGATAACCAATATTCTCTGTATCTAAATCTAAGGTTGAGAACCAACAATATCTACTTGCATATTGAAAAGATTTTCAATGATTATTGCACATTTTGTTTACCATATATATTCAGGCCTTCACTGAATTATTTTAATGAAAATTGAAATTCCTCGGAAAACCTTAAGGAACGAAAAGAAATGAAATTCTGATGTTTGGTGAATGTCAAAAATACGGGAACGGAGCCGATTAATGGAATTAAAAATTAAAGTCAAAAAATATCTTTTTTTAATAAATAAGTTGAAGAAAATATTTGTTCTTCAAGAAATTCATGATTAAAACAAATAACTTCTTTTTTGTTTTTCTCAGGTTCTTTAGTCGATGCAACGCAGTCATTCGACGCCATCTTTTATTTTATTTTCACTTCTTTATCTATTTCTTGCATCATTTCGTTTGGAATCGTCTACATGCAACGAAAAAAGAAATTCTACGAATAACCACAAGAGAATATTTTAGAAAAAGACATTTTCACATATACATTGAGCTAAATGCCAGTCATATATTCAAGGTTTATTTAAATGCACGTCTTAAGCTGAGAAACAATTTATTTCTTGTAGAATCAGGAAACTTTGAGCTGCATTTACATTATTAGAAGAGAGATGGCGAATTAATATTAGGAGCAAATTGGACTATGACCACTGTCTTGTCCAGACTGGTAGTGAAGCCTAAATTTTTGAGGAATAGAAAATCCATCAGAGATTGGATTTCCTGTCCTGTTTGTTTGACACAGTCATCGGCTTTCGTTCGGACAAGGGCCTGGAATTTCTTAAATTTAACAGAGAAGCATTCTTCATTTAACAGTGAATACATTGTTTGTGACAAGGCTGAAGGAAGATTTTGAAAAAAAAACGGACAATGACTATCTAATCTATTCCTACTGAATTTGATTCCCGACCCATTCATTCTAACAATTAACACAAACACCACCAGAATACATCCATCTCCATATCATCCAAACAAGTACCAAATTACCGCATTTTCATCGGGGTGGTGAGCCTAATAATACTACGATGATAAATAAACATTTCTAGATACATATGTACAGTCTTTTTCTTTTCTTTACGAAATTATATGAATTTTAATTTTTTTTACCAGTGAAACTGTCGGAAGTTAAATAGCTTAAATCGATATTGAATATATATATATATATATATATATATATATATATATATATATATATATATATATATATACACTACCGGGCATAATTATTAGGCCACCCGAGTTTTAAAAAAATGAAAATACAATGTTTCTTTTGTTATTACTTTGCAAAATTTTACAAGGCAGCCAGGAAGCCTTTGCTTCGGCCAGCCAATAAGAAGAGACTAGCATGGGGAAGAGAGCACAAAAACTGGACACCAGAACAATTCATTTGATGCACATGTTATTGTGCAGTATTAACAAAAGAACCATTCTATTTTCCTTTAGAATTATCCTCTTGGCAATAAATACTAAAAATAGTATCAAATACATAATATATATATATTTTTTAACTGGGGTAGCCTAATAATTATGGTCGGTAGTGTGTGTATATATATATATATATATATATATATATATATATATATACATATATAAATAATTGTGTACAGAAAAGAGTGTAAAGAAAAACTACAAATTCTGGAGGCTGTTGTAAAAGGAAAAACCCCAACCAATAAGGTACTTTTCTCCATAGCGAACAGTATATTGGAATGCATTTAAATAATTTGATAAATTATAAAATAATTAATTGATAAACAGAAAGTTTATTTAACCAAACATGTTGGAGAGAACGCTTACATCTGAAATACGTCTACCCCATTAGTTAACCGAGGGGTGCAACTATAACAAAATTTTTAGCGTAAAATGGAGTATATTTATCACTACTTAAATATCTAGCAATCTATCTAAACACACACACACAGGGTTTTATACCGATCTTTAGTTGCTCATGTTTCAACACGTTAGAGCACTTCAAATTTATCGACAAATATAAGCTACTAACATTTTCGATTAGAGCACAATTCAAATTATCACTCGAGAAAGAAAGTTTAAAATTACGTAACTCGTGTCAATTTTGCATCCCAATGAAAATAGAAGATTATTAATTGCATTTTAGACACTTCATGCTTTTTTATTACCGTCAAGAAATGCCTCGCAAGCAACAAAATAAATATGTGTTATGTACGGTGAATGTTCTTTAGCTGACAGAACTGTTCTGAAGTGCTTCGCTAAGTTTTGAGCTGGTAATAATATCCTTATTCATGAATAACTCTCAGGAAGACACCAAATATGGATGACGACCAAATTAAGACATTGATTAAGAATAACCCGCATTACACAACGTATGAATTGGCAGAAGCACTAAATTTATCAAGATCCATCATCCATGACTACTGATTGGGTACTTAAATCCCTACGATGTTTAAGTAACACATTATCTGAGGGAAAAGAAACTTTGGGTCATATTTCTAACTGTGGTTTGTGACATAAACGCAATGAAAATGCACCCTTTTTAAGCAAAATGCGACGAGTGATGAGCAATGCATTGTTCAAAACAATGTTCAGCGAAAAAGATTCTAGGGTAAGCGACATGAGCCAACATTAATCACCCCGAAAGCAAGTCTTCATCCTAAGAATGTCATGCTGTGCATCTGGTGTGATTAGAAAAGAATCATGTAGTGTAAGTTTATGCCAAATAACAAGTCAATAGAATCTGAAAAGTAGTGTTGACAACTGGACGAATTAAAGAAAAAACACCCAGAACTGGCGGACAGGAAATATGTTTTCTATCAGTATAATGCCAGACCCCACGTTTCTTTGGTTTTCCGGCAAAAATTGTTGCAGCTTAGCTAAGATGTGTTATCCCACCCACCATATGCACCAGACATTGCTCCTTCGGATTTTCATTTATTCCGGTCCTTGCAAAATAATCTCACTAGTAATTTTTTTTTTTTTTTTTTGGGATGACTTAAAAAAACAAGATTAATTAAATCTTTGCCGAGAAACCACTGAAATTCTGGGAAGAGGGTATCTTTAAGTTAAAGAAATAATGGAGAAAACAAAATTATTCATATTTAATTGAATAAATATTTAATGGTATAATTTTGTTTTGTGTCTTAATTCCCCTTAAAAATCGACATAGCCTGCCTTCTTCTACCGGACGCTCGTGGCTTAGGGGTAGAATCGCCGACTGACGCCGATTCGGTCAGGTTTCAATCCTGGGTTAGGAAGTGAACGAAGTCTAAGCCGTACTGATGAGCTGTGAAACAGATGTCTGTGGATGACTATAGTGTGTGTATATATATATATATATATATATATATATATATATAGTACTGTGCAAAAGCATTAGGACAAGAACTATCTTATTTTTTATGAGGCATATTGACAGAAAATAAACAATTTAATTAAAGTAATTTTATCTGAGTTACTCAACAAATGCTTTAACAAGAAAAAATACTTGTTACAAAATAAATTTAATATTTAGTATTACAGCCTTTTGCTTTGATCACAGCTTTCATTCGGTCAAGCATTGACATCACAAGCTTCTTCAATGTATCTAATTTTATCTCCTGCCAAGCAGCTTGTATTTGTTTCCAAAGTGTGTCTTACCAAGTAACATAAGATTTATCAATTTTTTATCCAAAATATACCATAGATGTTCAAAAGGATTGAGATCAGGGCTTCGTGGGGGCCAGTTCAAATTCCGAAGCCTTCCTTCCTTTTTAGTTAAATAATTCTTACAAAGGTTTGGCTTTTCACCCTATATTTGAATTTCAATGAGGTTTTTAGGAAAATACTTTTACACACTACCGGTAGTGTGCAAGAGTGTTAGGACAGGGGTGATTTTAAACTTTATTTTGATGCCTCATAAAAGATAAAATAGTTATAGTCCTTATACTTTTGCACAGTACTGTATATATGAATGATTACATATATAAATATATACTGTGGAACCTGCCGTATGAGACCCTCTTCGTCAGCGACCACCTGTTGTTAATGACCGTTTTTCTATGCACGGACGATTTGCTTATGTTAATTGACCCTCAGTGAGCGACCACCTCCAGAACGCGACCAGCGACTAACATCAACGACTGAAAATCACTGATCAAGCGACCGCTTAAAAAAGGAACTACGAACTTCTAAATTTGGAGAAACAAAAGGAATAATCTATTTCATTTTGCTTTGATCCAAGCTGGGAACACTTTCTCATTGTTTTGTTATTGTAGTGTTGTATCAAACTATTATTTCTTGTTGAAATGTACATTGCTTGATTTCACATCACGGTCAAACATCGGCTGTTTTGTACAACATGTATTGCATTTGACATATTCAAGGGATTTATCGCAGTCTCTGTACTGACCTGGATAAATTCAGGGATGGGGAAAAAATCACAACTACGTCAATTTCTCAAATTCTATCACTGTCGTTCCTACTCTATTTCTATCTGGATATATCTATCTATCTCTGTTTCTGTTTCTCTATCCTCACCCACGATCGCTGTCAGTTTTTTGTATGTTTTGTTTATTTTTTCCATGTTTTATCGGAGATTCTCTTTTGATATCACTCACTTAGAAAAAAACTGAAACCGCATACTTTTTTTTTAAGTCCACTTAATACTTTTGTGAATAAATATTTTAGCTTCTTGTTGACCGTTGTAAATGCGTTGTTAAAATGAGTTATGCTGAATAAATTCCTTTAAAGTTAGGCCATGTTCTTATTACCAGATAACATGGTAGAATTCTAATATGTAGATTCTGGTAAGTAGAATATACGTTCCTGGCGTGACCTCCAAAATAGCATGAAACAGCATAGTATGAATAAAAAAGTTCATAAACTTAATAAAACAAACTTTTTCCATCAAAATATTTATATTTTTATTAAGAGGAAAGATCAAAGCAACTTTTAATTATTTTTAAAAATTTTTGAATCCCTGCTAACATTTTCGAAATTTTGATAGAAAATGTTTTATTTGAGTTAGCGGCTAAAAAAAAAAATTACGCCTTTATTACAATAGGTTACGTGGTAATGATGACACAACCCACTTTTTTCACGGTAACAAACACATTAATTTGAAAATTCTCGCAAAAATCAAATAATAGTCAGATTTGAATGAAACTTTCAGTACTCATTCACAAATGAATGAAATTATTTTTGAAATTATTATTTTTTTAAATTTCTTGGTGAAATTTTTTTTTTAACTCTGTTACCCCCCCCCCCTCTACGTAAATCCATGAAATTTTAATAAATTTTAATTAGCTGTATAAATTTTTTTTATTAGTTAAATGCAGAACTCATTGGGGTATATAAATCATCTATGTTTTTTATTCTAAAGTGGACAACCTGGCCGAAAATCTGCTCCGAAGAGTAAGATAAAAATGCAATAAATCTCTGATATAAGTTAATTTGATAAACTTTTAATTGCTGGAATAAATAATAATTATTAAGGACATTATACTCTGAAGAAGAAAAAATTTTTCGTTTACTAATAAAATTTTGAAATAATTTTTATTTTTTTGTTTTTTATTATAATAATTCATAAAAAATTTAAAAATATTTTAAAAACCTTTTATAAAAACGTTGTTGAATTTCTTCTTACTTAAGAATTGATTATCACATTGCCTATCGAAAATTGAAAAGTTTAATAAAATCATTCACCCATTTTACTTTTAAAATAATTAAAAATAATTAAATTTTGGAAATTTTTATTAAGTACAGTGTTCCATAAGGATCGAAACAAGTTTCCGTAGAGGTCGTATTGTTTTTAGAAGTTAACAAGTGTTTGGATGAATTCCCCTTACATCGAAAACTAAACAAACCAAACTTTGATTCTAATTTCATTCTTTTTTTATTAAATTAAAATTATTCTAAAAGAAATTTAATTTTTTCAGAAAGCATATTAATAATGTAAGATAAATATGTAATATCTAAACATAAAAATATTTAATATTTCAGAAAAATATTAATAAATAACATAACTTAGTTCGGTTATTTTAATTTAATTCTTTCTTTTAAAAGAAATTTAAATTTTTATTTATTCAGAAAGTACATTTTATTTTTATTTATTCAGAAAGCATAGTCTGGCTATAAATCTAAACTAAAATTATATAAAATATTATACTTGCTGAAAATATTATGTTAAATTTTTAATTTTACTATTTAGTTAAAAAAACAACAAAAAAAATTTAAATTTCCAAATATTACGTTTTAAGCTACACGAATTTTTTGTCACTTTCGGTCGCCATCCAAACGTCATTCATACCTGCTACTTGTCAACACGTAATTTATCGCCTAGATAAGCGCTGACAAGAGGGCTACTATTATTAAAGAGTGATTTATTTCGTAAATTTCCCGACAGTAAGCACTTAATTTTTGTTTGAAATCAGATAAAGGTAAGTTTCAATTATAAAAATCAACTTAAATAACATTTCAAGGAGGTATATTTATTTTGTGCAAGATTTTTAAAACAGAAATTTAGCTACTGTTTACATGATATGTTGATTACTCAATAATGGCGGTAAATTTTTTAAAAAAATTTTTCAGCAGTTAAATTTGTGATTCCGAGCAATATAATTTCGGTTTGAACTAAACCAGGGTATTTTGCTTACTGTAATTAGTAAATTTAATCTCTTGGCTTTCAATTAAAGCTAAAATTAAAGCTTTAAGAAAACATTTTTATTTTTAAAAATTAAATTTAAATTGAGGTATCGAAAATGAACAGCAATTTATTGGAGGTAGATAGTTGTATTACTTACTCGCTAATACAAATATGCACTGGCTGGTCTATGACCAGAAACTAATTAAACATCTATATATATATATATATATATATATATATATATATATATAAGGCATATTTATGCAGCCAGTATTCATTCGAAATGTTATATCTAAACGAAACGACAATGTCTCTCTGTTTAATCTTTGTTTAAACTTTCAAATTTTTAAAGATGTTTAGTATTGTAATAAATCAAAACTGTTCGAAATTCATGTTGCTGTTTTGTTTAAGTCCTTTCGAATGTCTCAGTCCTTTTAAAGAACAAATGTGGTGTATGTCTGGTAAACAACATTCCATTGATTACATCCTGGTCAGTGCCGTGCCCCCCACCACCAGCAGAATGCACTTTGCGGCCTCTACCCACAAAATTCAACTTTGCGCAGCCCCCCCTCAACATACTGAACCAACAATAAATGGTAGTTTAAACAAAATAACATACCCTCGGAACGCAGATATTCGGTTGTAGCAGCCACAGATCTATTTCCTTTAGCGAATCAGTGCCCCCGACGGGAGATTCGGTCACTCACTGACCAATCAACGGGCGGAGCGCATTGATTCCTCTCTAGAACTATTTTTCCTAGTCCATTTTGGTAGAACGGACGAAAGGCGGAGAGCCATGAGCCAGCGGGAGTAACGGACGTCTCTCTCACATTGCTGCCACTGATTCCCCTTGGAATACTTTCGCTGAAGACGCTGCTGCTAGCTTCACCATGGACACTTACATACTACCAATCTTGTACGTTTACAATATAATAAACCATTCTTTGTTGTTGTTTTAAAAGGAAGTTTCATCGTTCATTTGTGTGCCTAAAAAATATAGTGTTGGGGAAATTAAGCATTTCCCATAACCCTATAAATTGGTGACCACGAATGGCACCTTAGGATGGCGAAACAAATTTTTAAAAAAAATAACAACACGAAACTCGGCCTCCATTTTCGGACAACAGAACAAGCAAAGTTAAAAGGAGAGAGAGAAAAGGCTTCCTGACTCAAAGAACCTAAAAAAAAAAAAAAAAAATACAACCACCCACGAATTTTCTTTGTGACACACGTGTGCGTTCAATTCATTCGTCGGCTGAGAAGACATTGGCAAAAATTTTTGCCCTCAGTAAAATATCCATAAAAGAACCCTTTTCGTGACGGAGAAAGACTTTAAAATACTTCGTGTACGAAGCCATAAACGAATAAAAAAATTTGTGGCAAGTAAAACAATCTTTCTAACCAGAGATATCATCTTTCGTTTTGCTAGACATACCGACGCCCATTCCCAAGTGGTCAAATAGGAAGATAAAAGATTCTCCCTTTACCCAAATAACATTTTTTTGAACACATGCCTTTACAACAAAAACCCCAAAAACTTTCCGACGAGGAATTATCTTCTTTTCAGCCCGTCCACAAGAAAAACACCAACTCAAGCAAGCATAACGAACGTTACATTTTGTTCAAAGAAAACAAAGTTTAAAAAGAAAAAATTATTACCCTCGGCTTGGCCAACAAGGCAGGAAAAAAAAAAAGAAGAAACTTACTACTCTGCTCTTTTCAACTGACCACGTGGTACAAAAAATATATTTTTATTGCAATAACAAAACAAAAAAAAAAAAAGGAAAAATACAAGTGAGTAATACACTTTTACATTTTATTTTTTCGAAAGTTAAAGCTAAAAGAGCGCCTCCTTCCTTAACATTTAACTTTCCCGCCTAAATGGTGATTGGGCGACGCCATCTTTAATTCCAACTTTTGTTTTTAAGACAGGCCTTGAAACTGACAGTTATCTCCCTTACTAAGGAACCTTAAAGCAGCACCTTTCTCTCTTTTAACACGAATATCACTATTTTCTTGTGTCTTTTGAAATGTTTTCCCTTTCGTTTCTTTCTCATTGAGACGTGTTTCTTTGATATTTTATGAGAGAGCTGGCAGAAGCCCCTGCTGATAGTGCCATTATAAAGCAACTTTTCTTCTCAAGATTGCCCCCTCAAGTAAAGGCAATTCTGGCACCCATGGTAGAGAAAAGCTCTATAGACGTAATAGCGTCCTCTGCAGATAAAGTGATGGAATTCACCAAGGGGCCTATTACCGCGTCCATTCCTCAGCCAAAGGCTGAAGTCTCTACCCTCTCTGCTGCTGGGAACACAAGCGAAGGTGCCACACAAGTGGCGATACTCAAAGCTTTAGTGCAGCTTACCAATGAAGTAAGTAAATTAACCGTACTTAATTCACAACAGCCTAGACGTCGACATAAAAGTCGTTCGCCATCCCCACACCACCGCCGCCATTCAAGCAAGCCAGGACTATGCTATTATCACAGTTGTTTTGGCGCTAAGGCTCGGAGGTGCAAAATGCCCTGCTCCTTTTCAAACCAGGGAAACTTAAATCTGGAGAGCTGAGCACGGCACACTCTCCACAAGATTTATGTAACAACGTAACAACCGTGCCTATTTTATCACTGACTCCAGGTCACAAGCACGTTGTTTGGTTGACACAGGAGCAGCTTGCAGTATCTGGCCACTGAAACTCCTCACTGAGAAGCCGCCATTGTCGCCCATCACACTGCAAGCGGTAAATCACTCCCCTATTCCCACGTACGGTCAAATTTCTCGTTCTCTGGACTTGGAATTACGGAGAGACTTTACATGGATTTTTACTGTAACTGATTTACCATACCCCATTCTAGGCTCGGACTTTCTGCACCACTTCAACCTTTTAGTGGATATGCGCAAGCGACGACTTATTGACGGCAATACGGAACTTTCCGTCATGCGTTTTAAGGCAAATATCTCACCTATCAGCCCGGTATTTTTCATTGCCGCCACTGACGACCCATACCAAACATTACTACGCTCTTACCCAGAGTTAACTAACTTAAATTTCGTTGTGAGCAAATCAACTCGCTCTACAAAACACCACATCGAGACCACAGGCGCTCCGGTGTTCTCACGCCCTCGCCGCCTCCCTGCTGATAAACTAAAGGCGGCGAAGGCAGAATTTAACCATATGCTGCAGCTGGGAATTATACGCCCCTCGTCCAGTCCATGGGCTTCCCCTTTGCATATGGTTCCAAAGCGTTCTGGAGATTGGCGTCCGACTGGGGACTATCGACAACTAAATGCCATTACGGTACCTGATCGTTACCCAATCCCACATATACAAGACTTCGCTTCATCCCTGCATGGTTGTAAGACCTTCTCCAAACTAGACCTCGTTAAGGCTTACCATCAGATACCAGTGAACCCAGACGACATACCCAAAACTGCAGTAACTACTCCATTTGGAGCGTTTGAATTTTTAACTATGCCTTTTGGTTTGCGAAACGCGGCTAGTACCTTCCAACGCTTCATGGACGAAGTAGTGCGTGATTTGGACTTCGTCTATAATTATATAGATGACATCCTCGTAGCAAGTGCCTCACCTGAGGAACATGTTACTCACCTCCGCCTACTGTTCGAACGGTTTCAAAAGTACCAGGTGAGGATTAACCCTGGTAAATGTGTTTTCGGTGCTTTGTCGCTAACTTTCTTGGGACACATTATAAGCCCCGAAGGGATATCTCCCTTACCTGAAAAAGTGAAGGCTTTACAAGACCTTCAACCACCCACTTCACTTCGCCAACTGAGGCACTTTCTCGGTCTGCTTAACTATTACAGACGTTTCATCCCACACTGTGCGGATCTCCTGTCTCCTCTGTCTGACATGTTACGTAACAGGAAAAAGAAAAATGATCAGATTTCGTTGAATGACATACAGCTAAAAGCCTTTAACGAAGTGAAGAAGAAATTAGCGACAACATCGCTACTTGCACATCCTGTACCCGACTCCCAGTTTTCATTGGTCGTTGATGGATCGGGCACAGCTGTAGGTGCAGTTTTGCAACAGCAACACCAACAACAGCTACAACCTCACGCTTATTTTTCGAGACAGCTGAAACCGGCAGAACAACGTTACAGCACGTTTGGCCGTGAACTCCTGGCAATGTACCTCGCAGTGAAACACTTTCAGCATTCACTAGAGGGCCGACAATTTGTGATCTATACCGATCACCGTCCGCTTACTTTCGCTCTGCGCTCAAAGCCGGACATATATCCTCCTCGCGAAACTCGCCACTTGGATTTTGTTTCGCAATTTACAAACGATATCCTACATATCTCTGGTGAACAGAATGCTGCGGCAGACGCCTTGTCTCGCCTTCCCATTAATTCACTGTTCTCACCTTCAGATATCGACTTACGACAGATGGCCTTTGACCAACCACGCCTGGACACCTTTCATCTATCGTCACCTGAATTTGCAACTTGCAAGTTCGCCTACTGCAAACACGCAGATCATCTGTGACACCTCAACAGGCGCACCTCGAGGGTTGTTTTTGACACACTACACCAATTGGCACACCCCGGACCCAAAGCCACAGTGAAGCTGATTGCAGCTAGATTTTTCTGGCCAAACATGAGGCGTGATATCACTGCCTGGACACGTTCTTGCGTATCCTGCCAAAAATCAAAGGTGCACAAACATATCCGTGCACCCCTCGGAACATTCAGCACCCCAGACGCTCGGTTCAGCCATGTCCATATTGATCTGGTTGGACCATGGCCGGTCAGTTAGGGATTTACTTACCTCCTGACCTGTATAGATCGCTTTACACGGTGGCTCGAAGCTATTCCCCTAAAGGACATTTCAGCTGAATCCGTAGCGCAAGCCCTTATATCAGACTGGATAACGCGTTACGGAGTTCCTACAACAATTACCACTGACCGTGGCAGACAATTTGAATCCCACCTATTCCAGGAACTTTCCAGAATTTTAGGGATCAATCGAATTCGAACTACGAGCTATCACCCTGCTTCTAACGGGATGATAGAACGCTTTCATCGCCAATTAAAGGCCGCATTACGTGCCTATCCTGACCAACAGCGATGGAGCGAATATGTACCTGTTGTCCTTCTTGGCTGTCGTGCAGCTATCAAAGAGGACCTAGGATACTCTCCAGCAGAACTTGTCTATGGAGTACCTCTATCATTACCAGGTCAGATGTTAAACCCTATAGATTTAACAGGAACAGATCCTGCCTTGTATATAAACAGACTGCGATTTTATTTTGGTAATCTCCCACCAATGCACCCTAGGGAACAGACCATCAAATCATCAGTCCCAAAAGATATTTCTTCATGGACTCACGTTTTTCTAAGAAGGGACGCTGTCAAAGCCCCTCTCATTCCACCTTACACTGGCCCTTACCGCATGCTTTCACGCATTGACAAACTTCTCACCCTTGACATTAGTGGCAAAAAAGAAACTGTATCTATTGACAGGGTGAAAAGAGCCTTTCTTAACACTAACACACAAGAGCCACATATTCCCCCTACTTACATACATGAACATATCTTTACACCCGTTGAAAAAAATACGATGCCAACAGACAACTATGTCACCACCACACGCAGTGGTCGACGAGTACATTGGCCCAAAAAGCTCTGTAAAACTGTTTATATATAAATTGTACCCTTCTTTGTTTTATGGCCGCTATCTTTTTCTCTGTCGGCTTTCCGCCTAAGCAGGGGGTGATGTAGCAGCCACAGATCTATTTCCTTTAGCGACGGGAGATTCGGTCACTCACTGACCAATCAACGGGCGGGGCGCATTGATTCCTCTCTAGAACTATTTTTCCTAGTCCATTTTGGTAGAACGGACAAAAGGCGGAGAGCCATTAGCCAGCGGGAGTAACGGACGTCTCATCGCTGCCACTGATTCCCTTTGGAATACTTTCGCTGAAGACGCTGCTGCTAGCTCCACCATGGACACTTACATACTATCAATCTGGTACGTTTACTATATAATAAACCGTTCTTTGTTGTTGTTTTAAAAGGAAGTTTCGTCGTTCATTTGTGTGCCTAAAAAATATAGTGTTGGGGAAATTAAGCATTTCCCATAACCCTATACGGTGATAACGAAAAAACAGAAGAAATCGCAGAATTGGGGTTTTGAAGCGAACGGTTTCACAACTTTTAGCTACTCTTTGGTATTTTCTAACTATTTTTATAGCAATTTCAGTGCTTTTTGACTCAATCTTCTACAAGTCTTTCCAAAGAATTTTCAAACAATTTAAACCTAAATTTCAAAACTATTTTGCTACAGAAAGTTTGATATACTGTCCAAAATTAGACTTGAGGAGTTTATTTTAAAAATGGAGAGGGGGGTCAGAAAGTGTTGGTATAGGGGGAAAGAAAAAAAAACGAATTAAATCAAAACATTAAAAGTAACCAAGTCATTTTGAAATGTCACGATGTAGGAGAAAGTCATTAAGTGCTAAAAGGCCCCTACACCCCCACTAAGATGCGATAGATACAAACTTGATAACTTAAAGAAACTGCGTGAAGTTTTTTTTATTTTAATAAAATTTATCTGATACTTTTACAGCGGAAATAAATCCCTGATTATCTGGTTAAAATATTTTACTTCAAAGATAATTAATGCACTGCAACCTTCTGTAACAGGTTCGTTGAAATGTGATTATTTCACAAATCCACACACACACACACACACATTTTATATATATATATATATATATATAATAGAGAGGGAGAAAGATGGGTTGATATATATATATATATTTCAACATACAAATATGATAATTTTCAAGTTAATCCTCATATTTTTTTTTCATTACAGTAGATTTGAAGAGCCAAAAGAAGCCTTGTGGCTTCCCGGAGCCTTGCAGCCTCTAGAGAACTTGCGCCCCCCCCCCCCCCGGCAATTGCGGGGGCCCTAAGCACGGCCCTGATCCTGGAATCTTATGGAAAGATGAATGTTTGAAAACCTCTGCAGTTATTGGGAGTGAGGCTGCACCAAAATGTGTTTGAAATGTGTTAACTTAAAGTACGTATATTTTGGCAGCATCTTTTCTTTTAAACAAGTTGTCTTAAACGATAGAGACAACAAAGTCTTTTATATTTTCTCTTGAATGTTTTCATATTTCCTGATTAGACTTTTTATTTCCGGATTATATTTGCATGAAAATTGCCTTTGAATTTAAACATTTTTCATAACGTTTATTTATTTTCTTTTAAAATTTTGTAACACTTTTCCTGCTGCAAGAGAATATTTGTTTTTAAACAGTAATATAGTCCCTGATGATGAACGATGACGTACTGGAACAACCTTTGGGCAATTTTTATACCAATATAATTCGGAAATGAAAATTCAATAGAAAATATATAAGACTATGTTGTCTATCGTTTAACACAACTTATTCATAACTTATACACTTGTTTTATGTACTTTGTTTAAATAGAGAAGTGATAGATCACAGGCGGTAATAAATAATGTCAAAAAATGTCATCATTTTATATCAAAAACTGGACGGACATAGCGGAAGACAAAGGAATTGCGGATAAATCTACATGGTCATGGCTAACAGATAAAAACTTAAAACAGAAATAAAATAAATCCGTAAAGGCGATTCAAATCAGTCAGACATCAAAACGGTATTTGTGTTTGCTTACAAGTATTTTCTATCAAAACAGATACTTTTAATACTAATTTTAAAAAAGCCAAAAGATTGATTTTTTGTTTGTTTTTTTTTGTTTTTGTGGTTTATCAACTTTTCATAAGTTATTTAAAGTCAGAAATTATTTCTAGATTGTAAGAATCTTTTGGTGATAATGATTTACTGGCACGTTCTATTAATTAATTTATGGTATCGTGGAAAAGAAGTGGATTCGTATCTTCGCATTTGTGCGTAAATAACGAACCCGATTGGAATTGAAACTCGGTTCTCCAATTCCCGATTCCGAGTCGTTATCCATTTCAAAAAACATGCTACAAAGGAATACAGCAAATAATTAATAAAGTTGTCAATAGACTGTTCGCTGCTCTGCTTTTGATTATTTCTTTTGCTTTCTTGTTTCCTTCCGTTTCATTCACTCATTCATTCTTTTTCTTTTTCTTTTTTCCCTTTATTTCTTTTATTTTTTTCTTTCTTTCTTCTTTCAGTTTCATTCACTCATTCATTATTTCTTTCATTTATTTCTTTAATTTTTTCTTTCTTGCTTGCTTCCTTCCGTTTCATTCACTCATTCATTATTTTTCACTCTTTTGATTGCACATAAAGCGATATTATGTTTGATATGTCGTTTTAATGGTGATCTAAAACAAACGCACAATAATCAACGACATAAGCCAAATGGAAAAAACATGAACACAAATCTGTATTTTTGTTTGCTTCCAAGTATTTTCCATCTACATTGAGATATCATTTTCAATACTGATGTGAAAGAAAGCCAAACAGAATAGTTCATTTGTTTTTTACGGCTTATCAACCCTTTGCAGATTATCAAAAGCTAGAAAATATTTAATAGATTTTAAGACTTTTATGGTGATGATAATGATTCACTTATACAAATCCTACTTATTAACCCCAAACTAGGGGAGAATATGTAGAGTCATGCATTTGCTCGTAACGAACTCGACTAGAATTGGAACCTGGCTCTCCGATTTTAAATTCCGAGTCATTATCGACTACACCACCCGCACATGCAAGCTTAGAACACCTGCTATTAACAAGCGGTCATTCATCTAAGTGATGGTTCGAGAACAGGTGTTGCAACTTGGTATGAACGTAAGCCAAAAGCCAAAGAGAAACATCTAAATAAAGTCCAAGATATATAAAATTAACATCACATTAAAATGAAACTACAGTATGGTATTAATAGAAACACACACACATATATATATATATATATATATATATATATTCCATTTTTAAACAAGTTATTCCGCTACCCAGGTTTTTACCATGAGTGGTAGAATAACTTGTTTAAAAATGAAAAATATTCAAACGTTCTACAATATAATTGTATCGAACACTTTAATACAAATGTGTACTGGTCTAACTATTATGACCAAAAGCTAAGCATTAAACAATCAATCAATATATAAGCCCAACTTAAAAGCCCAACAACTTTAGGAATATTATCTACAAGAGGATTGTATAGCCACTGCACAACTGTACGGGCCTTTGTGGATGCATATTCTATACCCTAACACGTCTATAATTGAAATATAATAGCTCGTCCATATATAAAATTGGTTAAAAATTATAAAAGCATTTTAATGAAAGACAAAAAAACAACACACATTAATATCAACTATGAACATGGCCACAGTTTATTGTAAAGTAAATAATTCCTATAACTCTAGTTACACACAAAACGATCTATAAAGTTAAAAGTGAAATAAAATTCATCCTTGATAATATCTAAAAGTATAGCTGAAACCGCTTGTATAAATAAAACTTTTAGGCAATTTTTATAGAACTTATGGACTAAAAAGAAAATGGCATGGAAGATTATATATAAAAAAAAATTAACGCCTTGTCTGTCATTAAAATGATTATATATATATATATATATATATATATATATATATATGTGCAAAGGAATAAAATGTACAAAAAGAACAAAAAAAAAAACAATTTTTATGTAAAAAATGTCACATTTATCCAAAGAGAAAATAATTTACTCGGAAGGAAAATTTTCCAGAGTGCCGCCATCGAATTTTATCAAAATATAAATCTACGTTCTGGTTTCTTTCCAATTTCCCAATCTCACCTTTTCCTGAAATAATTACTACATTCCAAAAGCCAACATGCACTACACGCAAATATATTGAAAAATCAAATGAAAATAATTAAATCCATCATCTCATGATTTTTAAGATCGAACCATAAAAATCTGATCACAATTTAAACAACATTTATCTATAAAAAAATATTTGCATTTGAAGTACCAGACATTAAACTCTGCTACTTTGTGCTCTCCACATGTATTTACTAACCTTTCGACTACCCAATGAATATTCATAAACATTCTTCAATTTTAAAAGCCTTGATAAACCAATGACATCTTTGCTCTTCTATATAAACACGTGTAACAAATAAATTCTAAAAACGCATCGGTTAAAATAAGTTTTCCTGTTGTCATTTTATTCATATATATATATATATATATATATATATATATGTATGTATAAAGCATAGTGATATCTACGTATGCTGTTTTAATATGTATAGAAAAAAAACTACTAAAAAGTTGTAAGTTAAATATGTATTTTTTGACAGTATTTATTTATTTCTATTATATATATATATATATATATATATATATATATATATATATATATATAGATAGATAGATAGATAGATAGATATGATATTTCTGACCGGCCTTTCAACAGAAACAAATGATTTTAAAATTTAAACTAGAAGCATCTGCCGTGAGATGTTTACGTCACGTGATGTGGAAAGCGATAGTTTTTTTTTAATATTTTTAAACGTAAACCTAACTGTAATAATACTTTTAAATGTTGTTTTAAAGAACATTTTTAAGTGCATCTAAAAAGTGTTTAACTATTGAAATATTTATAAAGATTCAAAATACCTAAGTCCCTATTTAACCCTAGCCTATGTATTTAATTTTAAAATCCAGTATTTTTCTTTCTTTCTGTGTGAGTATGTGGAACTAAATTCAGAATCTATCAGTAAACATTTGAAGTTTTCTAATGTGTGTCCTGGTTTATTGAAGTGTTCAGCTATGGGGGGGGGGGGGAATAAGGGTTGTTTTGGCGTAGAGTGTGTGATTGAAAAGTAACTACCTATTTTATGTAGTGCTGACTTAACAACCTGTGCATTTTTTTCTTTGCGGGTTAAACAAGTCTATTTTACTAAACCAAGACTTTGGAAGAATCTGAGTAGTGAATACAAGAAATTATATCTTCCATACTGGAAGAGTTTCTAATGAAATTAGTTGACTCGACTCCTGTGCAGCTCGAAAAGCTGGTAAATCTTGTGCCCACATCGAATTTTAAATAAAAAAACGTATGCTAAACGCTTTCCTCTCATATCGATGTCTTGTATAAATTATACTTAAATATAAATTATAAGTATTTTAATAGGAAGATACTTTTCACCCTGTATATTGTGTTTGTTTGTTTTTTATTAAAATAATGGATCGAATATAAACTGGCCGTGACAATATTTTAAAATCGTAAAACCTTATTTAAATACATAAAATTGTTTTAAGTTGTTGTCTTTTAAACAAAAACAAAACATTTTTACTAAAATTTATCTAATTCTACATTAAAGTTTACCCAATATAAGGATCAAGAGCGAATCAAGTTGGTAGATTACAGAATGACGTGCATACAATATGACGATTTTCTAAGCTTAACTTAGATGCGGCACGAGACCCGAAGTATGGGGCAGCCAGCAAGGATCAAACTCACTATCCAGTCGTTATTGACTTAGCAAAACAATCTTCCTAACCATAACAACACGTCGAGAAACCGCGTCAAGAGATCCGGGGGTGTATGTGATATGAACGGAAGAGGAAAATGTAGAAAGTGAAGATTACAGGGATATGCGAGATAGATAACGATTGACCCCTTGAATTGATGAGTCCTTAATCTGTCTGTTCACATCTATCTACCTATCTTAATCTGTTTCAATCTATCTTTCTATCCATCTCTTTGTGGATAAAAAGAAAGAACAAAAATCAATTTTACTGAAAGATATTCACCAGATCTAAAATAAATGAATAAATATGAAGTGACCCTTTAATTATAGAACCAGAAAAATTTTTTTTTTTTGTGTGCGTGTTTTTTTTTTTTTGTTTTTTGTTTTTTTTTGTTTTTGGTAGTAAAATGTTTAAAGATATTTGTGAATTTTTTAAATATTTCCAGAGGTGAGATTAAAAAATCCAGGAGAATTGTCTTCACTTTCGGCTGATTTGTCTGCAATTCCATTTAACCGACGGTGGGACATATCCTGAGAAAATACACAGAGTGCTAGATATCTTTTGGCATATATATTAAATGGAGCAACTGGATATACCCACTATTATCAGAAAATAAGAATGCCATGCTTATAATTCGAATTCTGAAGGGTGTGTATAATACTGAAATGCCAAAGACAATCATCTTATTTTGATTTTCTTTAAAATCTATTTCTCTTAATTTTTATGTTACTCTTTTCTTTGGTCGTATAAAATACAGGGTCTTGTTCGCATCACTCTGTATAGACACCAATACCTCCGGGATTAACTCAATAAGAAAATAGCATAACATAGAGCTAGGTCTATTACAATACCTCCGGGATGGACTCAATAAATATAGTGTTGTGTTTTTTTTTGTTTTGTTTTTTTTTTTGGTGGGGGGGGGGGGGTTACCTCATGGACGTCCGCGCGGAAAAAAAAAAAAGAAATCTCGTAGGGAAGCCATATTGCTTTTATGAAGACAGAGTGCCGCAAATTCACGGCTACCACGAGAGTTGAGGAAATATAACTATAGCTGCTAAGAAGAACTCGGGGAGGCTTTTTTTTTTTTCCCCTCTCCCCTTCTCACACTTTTTTCTTTCTTCCCTCCGCTCTCTCGTTAGACTACTTACCCACACTCTCTTTGGGACGAACTAGTGTTGCATTTTTTCAAGTTTGAGATTACTAATATACAATTTTTATTTGGAAAGGACTTTTTGTGCGTTTGAGATTACTGATCTACACTTCGTTTGGAAAGAACTCTTGCTGCGTTCTTCAAGTTTCAGATAACTAATCACTACCCTTTTTTGTGAAAAAGTATTTTGCATTCTCAAGTTCGAGATAACACAACTCCAAACTATTTCGGCAAATATCTATATATTAGTTATAAGCGCCGACAATATGGAGGTGAATCGAAAAATAATCGTCGATATGGTAAAACCCTTCAGTGGCGAAGGCGATTTGATGGCCTGATTGACGAAAGTAAAATTGGGGGCAAGACTACAAAAACATCAACGACCTCGCAAGTTTTATGTCCCTGTTTTTAGAGGGAGACGCCCTGGCCCTATATCTTCAGTTGACTGACGAGGATCAACGGGATGCAAGAAAAATAGAGGCTAAGTTGAAAACAGCCTTTACGGATGGAATGTATACTGCGTATGCAAAGTTAGTGAAGATGCGGTGGACTGGCGAAGCCGTAGATATATATGCAACAAAAATACAACAACTGGCGGAATTTGAAGAAAGTGGACACGAGCAGATTGTGAAGCTGACGTTTGTTAATGGGTTCTCGGAAAATATTTCGATGCCACTACAGCAGTTGCAAAATGTGGAAAAACTGGAACTCAGTGAAATAATTTCAACTGCCAGGGTGCTTACAGCCACACGCAGACCTGAAATGGTAGCAGTAGCAAAACAAGAACCGAAACAACGTGATGGAAGACCACAAACAAGACTGTTTAGTGGAAAATGTTACAGATGCAAGGGTCTTCATTTGTTGAGAGAGCGTAGGGAACAACTCAAGGTAACCTGCTACGAATGCAGTGAGCCGGGACATTATGTAAACCACTGCCCACAGGGAAAAGAACAGAGGGAAACCAGTGCGCCGGCGGTTCCCCATTCAAATCGGCAATGTCGCAAACCAGCACACTACCAACAATAGAAACGCTAATAGAAGGCAGGAGACCAAGGGCCCTGATTGATATTAGATGCACCACAACATTAATCCGATCGGGTTTTCGGCTGACTGTAGGAGTACAAGTACTGTACGAGCAGTGGATGGACGGGAGGTTGTGTGTAGGGGAATCAGCACAGTGACGTTGGAGTTATGTGGACGGTTACTGAGAATTGAGGCAATTGTGATGGAAAAGTTGATTGACGACATTGTGGGCATGGACATTATCCACCAGCTTGGAGGGGTTACCGTCTACAAAAATGATAACGTGGAGTTCCGAAGACGAGATTGTGCTATGAATATACACCCAAACAGCAAGAGTAGGAAAGACCCCCGCCCCTCCTCGACTTCTTCTTAGCAGCCATATTTATATTTCATCAAAAAGCAATATGGCTTCCCAACGAGATTCTTTTGCGCGCGGACGCCCATGAGGTAAGTTGTTGTTTTTTTTTTTTTTTTTTTTTTTTTTTTTTTTTCAAACTACCCCCCCCCCCCCGATCACATAGTCATCCATCCATCTAGGTGGTTATTGTTCTCTTTGCGATCTCCGCAGTGTCTGTGCTGAGCCTCCGGAGAACTTCTCCCAGTGTCCCCCATCACTCTCTGAGTCTTTTTGAATTACTCTAAGGTCAAGAATGTCTCGGCATGCCACCCACCTTAAAATTGTTGCTCGACTGCGCTCCAGTAACCGTTCCTCTTGTCCATTTTGTCGTCTAACGGGCTCCAGCTGGCTTGACCCAAACTGCCTCTCCAATCCGTATAGATATTAAGCATGTTTTAACTTTAGGATGTCTCCATTGATAATTGTAAATTGCTTTGTGCGGCACAGTGTCTTCACGTTAGTCAGATTTAGGTGACATACTGTACCAAAATATCGCTTCGACAGGCGATATCACTTTTCCATGGGCAATGACCTTTATAGTTCTGTGGTTTCGTTCTACGATACCATTTCCGTTAGGCCTGTACGCCGCTCGAAAATATTGCTTAGTGTTCCACTTGTCCAACATCTCCAGAAACACTTCCGAACGGAACGCTGCCCCATTGTCCATGAGTACCTCTTCAATTGGTCCACGCTAAAACATCTCCTCCAGCTCCTTCGTAATGATGTCTGCCGTTTCTGCACGAATCTCCCTCCAAGTGGCGAACCGATCAAGGCCACAATCAACTATAGTCAGGTAAGTTTCACCCCTATAATGCGTCACATCGATGGATAACCTGGTCCAGTTGGTGTCTACTTGGACCTCTCCTAATTCGTGAACATTTGATGACGGGTCGATCGATTGGCAACGATCGCAGTTTCTGACCACCTTCTGTACAGGATCTCTTGAGACATCCGGGTAGACTTTCCGTAGTAGATATAGTGTTCTGTCCACTTTTACATGATGCAATCCGTGTAACTCCCTGACCTCATCTCGACCTGCATCGCACTTTGCCGTAATAGCTCTCTCTACTTTCAACCAACTCTTTTTTTTTTTTTTTACTCTGGTTAGAGTATCGGCCTTATTTTTGTCAGAGAGCACGAACGTTACACTCGATTTTAAAATTCATCAATCATTTCCCTCGGAATCCCCAAACGTCGCATGATAAATAGCTCTGCCGCTCCTTTTGTACGGATCCTTTTTTTCGTCCGTTGTCATAAGACTGATTCAACTGCAGACAGTAATCGAATCAGTTCTGATCTCCATTCCTTTTAAACCTCATTTCAACGCGAGGTTTACACTTTTTATCGTAGCATCCAATTCAGCAACGTTGATCTAGTTGTAGTTACTTTTCTTTCTTAACCATGCCGTATCTTCGACTATCCCACCATTGATTTCAATACAGACACTAGTGGCCATACTGCTTGCGTCGCACCATACAACGCCCTTTTCTAAATTGGGAACATGCCATCTCCTTTAAACTGGATCATGGTGTCGAAATTCTTCCATAACTTCGCGTACACACTGATTGTTTCACTATCCACTATGTCTTCCCAAACAATGTCGTCTGCTCTTCAAATAACTGCAGGCGATTCTAAGCCATCCGGTTATTGGGTAGTGATCCACCATTTTTTTCGCAGACAAAGAACAGTTTACGCTTGCTCATTTCTTCAGGCACCTCATTCCCTCTCCCAAATACCAAATTTCCTGCTTTGTCCGTATGAAGCTTAAGACCCAATGTTGCTCCTCCTTCTAATGATTCTAGTGGCTTTGCTGTTAATATACGATTCCGTGTTATTTTCTGATGTGTTCCTCCTTTTGACAATTTTTGGGGCTACATTTAATCTGAACCCCAACCTAGTTAAACAATAGGTGTGTCCCTCATACTGAACTAACTGGTACTTCCACAGATGCTTCACGACATGTATCTGCAAATATGCTGACTTTAAATCGGCAATCTTGGATGCCGTTGTTATTTGCCTCTACTTCGTCATTTTTTTCCCGACAAACGTCAATTGTATCCCCACCGGAATGACACATAATGTATTTATTTACTAATATAAAATTTTTATTTGAAAAGGACTTTTGTGCGTTTGAGATTACTGATCTACACTTTGTTTGAAGATTTCTAGTGATATGTTCGCTGTACGGTGCACCAGGTAGAAACACTTAGGTTTTTTTTAAGCTTATTTTAAGCCCGAAGGCAGTGAATGCTGTTTAGAATCTGTCCATCAATATTTGCATGCTTTTCTCCGTGTGTGCAACAGTCAGCATCATCAGCATATAGTAATTCGCGTACAAATGTCTGCAAAGTCTTTAAGTTGGTGGTAATTTTTCTTACATTGAATACTTTAACATTATTTCTTAAACGAATTTCAATCCCAATGCTGCAGTCACAAAAGCATGCGAAAGTATGTGGTGATACCGAGCAAAGCGAGGGACCGGATGTTTGCCCTCAGACGTCCAGAAAGAAAATGACCAAAACTGGTCTTTGGGCACTCGGCTCCACGCATATGTTCCGGCAGAAAAACCAAAAATTAATAAATATCAAATTTCTGTTCGCGAGCCTACGCGAATTTTATTTATCATCCAATGGGAAGCCCAGAATTAAATACTGGTGTGAATTCCCAAATGACTTGCTGGGACCCACAAAGACGAAATAAAAAGCCGACTCAGAAAAGCATCGAGAGCTGAGAAAGTACGAGCGTAATTAGCACGTCACTTGACCTCGTCAAGCGATCCGCTATGCTCGCATCCTTTCCCTCTCATCTTCTTCGCTGTCCCTAAGGTACTTACCCGACCAAAGAAGCGGATACATCAAAGACATTCCTAACTGACAAACGCTCCCACATACATACGCACAAACTCTCTTTTCAGCATTTATTGCTATGAACATTTTAACGTATACATTACTGTAGTTGTAAAAAAAAAAACCTTAATTGATATCTGTATATATAAAATGTTGTTTCTATACTCAATTTGATTTTCTTGTTTTATACCCCCTTTAGTAACTTATAGTGGGCTATCTACTAACGAGGCCAAATTCAGTTAATCTGTTTCAACACTCAACTACGTTTCACTAGAACGGATAACCCACTATAAGTACGACAGCAAAGTAAATGGAAAGCAATGTGGCTGCGGCAATGTCGCCTGCTTTACACCAATAGCCGTTCAAGATAACATTCATTTCGCGATTGGATAATAAAAACTAAATTAGATAATTCGTCCAGAAATACCATAACATTTAAACTTTTGAAGATTACCACTATGCTAAATGCCTTGGAGATATTCACCGTTTTTATCTAATACTTGATACTTTCAGCAATAACCATAAACACAAGTTTATCTAGAGAAGCGAAAACTATATTTCTTGTGTTAAAATAGGCAAGATGCTTAATGAATCGGGAGTAAATTAGAGCCTCTAATACTTTATCAAAAAGAGGTAGGTTAATAATAGACCGATAATTAGAAGGAACAGAGGGTTTGCCCGATTTCTTAAAGACTGAAGCTACAGAAGACTTCCAACAGGAAAGCATTGAGACATCAAGGCATTTATTCTACAGTTTAGACAGAACAATTTAAACGCTTATACGCTTTCTCAATTATGATTTAGTAAATATAGTTTTTACTTAATAACTAAATCACCTAACCAGTACAAATTAATACAGATTTTTAAAAATTTGAAACTTTAAATTATTTCATGTAAAACTTTTCAAAAGTGAAAACAATTTTTGTAAAAATTTATGGTTCATAGAAAAAAAATTTCGTAAGACAAGATTTTACACAATATAACGTATTCATATAAACTATTAAAAGCTTTTCTTATCAAATATTTTATTTTTATTAAAATATTTTTATTTTACAATTCAGAGCAAATCTTTGGCAAGTTGGATCCTATTTTACAAAAGCAATTGATGATCTAATTTTAAATAACACATTGTTTTACAAAAATGAATTCAAAATTTCATAAAATTAAAAAAGTGGAGGTAGGTATTAGATAAATATTTTTACCAAGATTTTCTAAAAAGAAGCACTTTTAAAACAATTTTATTCATTGTGAATATTTCCTTAAAATTTCATTAAAATCCGAAAATGATTTTTGCAAGAATTTCTAAATCAATGTATTTTTTACCGGAATAAGTTTCCGTTAATTTATGGTCACCTGCTGACGCAAGAAAAACAAAACATTCTGAAATTGATTAAAAAAAAACATAATTTAATTAGGAAAATCCCTTTATCTTTTCTCTAAATAATAATACAATCCTGATCAAAAATTTAAGACCACTTAAAAAATTTTTAAAATTTTTTTTTTTTTTTTTACGGATAGATTTTAAACTCCTCCCACTTAAGGTCACCAATACTACAACCTAAAAGGTTATGGAAACAAAAAGCTACATTCCAAACATTTTATTTAGAAATTTACATTTTTATAAAATGAGGCGATTTACACATGATCAAAATTATAAGACCAGGGGTATAAATTGTTAGATCTATGGTAATTCCAATGTTTTTAGTTTAGATTAGCAATCACTGCGTAAAGGTGTTACCATGCCTAAAGCAAGCAAACTTACCAAAGTTGAGCGTTCTAGAATTCCATAAGCAAGGTTTGTCACAGCGGGCAATTGCAGCTAAGGTAAATCGCAGTAAAACTGATTTGCAACTTTCTAAAGAACAGTGAGAATTATGGAAAAGCAAAATCCTCTGGTAGGCCCCCAAAAAATTCTCCTGCATTGAGTAGGAAAATAAAACGGGTTGTTATGAAACACGGGGGACTTTCTTCTAGTCAAATTAAGGCAGTCACAGATGCTGATTGCAGTCCCGTAACCATCAAATGACACTTAAGACAAAAAGGCACGGTAAATAAAAAGCGTAAACAAATTCCTCGGCTGCTTCCACGTCACAAGGTGGACCGCTTAAAGTTTGGTCGTGAATACCAAACGCGGGACGTTGAGAAGTGGAAAGTCCTGTTTTCTGATGAGAAAAAATTCAATCTCGATGGTCCTGATGGCTTCCAACGATATTGGTATAACAAAAACATGCCTCTTGAAATTTTCTCCGCACGTCAGTGGTGGAGGGTCCCTAATGGTATGGGGTGCCTTTTTTTTTTTACAGAGGGACGATGGAGCTCCAGGTGATGCAGGGTCGTCAGAGAGCGGCTGGTTATGTTAACATGCTACAAAAAGCATCTTTGATGACGGAGGGCCATCGTTTTTGTGGGGATGGATGGTTATTCCAACAGGATAATGCTGCAATCCACGCTGCAAGACGGACTTTGACCTTTCTACAAGAAAATGGGGTCCATCTCTTGGGACATCCTGCATGCTCACCGGACTTGAACCCAATTGAAAATGTTTGGGGATGGATGACAAGAGATGTTTATCGAAATGGCAAACAATATTCAACAAAAAATGAACTTCGTGAAGCCATCTTCAGAAGCTGGAGCAACATCCCCCGCATCTTAATGGAAACGCTTATTTCTAGCATGCCCGACAATTTTTGAAGTCATCAAAAGCAGTGGAGGTAGAACTCATTATTAAATTTAGTTGTTGAATGTTTTCATACACTTTTTGTACAATTTCGTAGAATTTTTGTCTCTGGTCTTATTTTGATTATGTAATCACCTCATTTTATAAAAATGTAAATTTCTAAATAAAATGTTTGGAATATAGCTTTTTGTTTCCATAACCTTTTAGATTGTAGTATTGGTAACCTTAAGTGGGAGGAGTTTAAAATCTATCTGTAAAAAAACTTCTTTTTAAAGATTTTTAAGTGGCTTTAAATTTTTGAACGGGAGTGTATATACTAATGTTTGAGACATTTTTCATAGTGTATGCTCGTCTTTTCCCGAATCTTTGAAGGTGCATATATAACAAGGAATTTATTCAGTCCCTAAGATCCTTTCGTCAAACATCTCATCAGGGGAAAATCGTTGGAAATATAAATCAAATGAAGAGTACAAAAAGTGGGCGAACACGTTAAAATATAAATATAGGCCTATATATATATATATATATATATATATATATATATATATATATATATATATACACTTATAACGAGGGGAGGAGAAATTGCGTGTAAATAATCAGCGAGGGACAGTTAAAATAAAATATTCCCCAAATGTAGAGAATTCACGAAATCCTTCTGTCGGCAAAGAGAAGGCTTCTGTCAAGATATGCAGACTGATTCCAAACCCTTTAAATGATTATTGGAACCAGCTATATGCAAAATTTTGAACCACTCTTTCCTATACGACTTGGCACAGGCTATATTCTCTACTAGGTATTGGGCAATAGCGATTCCATATTTTGCCAAGTCGTTTTTTAGATGTATTTTAGAAGGAATATGTTTTACCAAGTCGTATTTTAGAAAGTATATGTTGATTAATTCTTGTTTCCAGATGTAACGTTGTACACTCCACATAACCAGCAGTGTCAATATAGATTCTTGATTATCCTAATGTCTTTTCGAAAAGTTTCGAGGTTGTCGAACATCTCTATGGAGTCTTTGTGGTGTACTTTGTCAAAACCCTTTTGAGAATCTAATACTCACATGAAGCATAGGGAGAAATGTAGGCAGGGAAAGAAGCGTGAGACATATTTGATAGGCTTGAGCAAATAGATGGGAGAAATAACAAGAGAAAAGATATTAAGAGCGAAAAGGGACAGGGGAAAGTGAACGTCCATGATCGCCTGTAGTGAACAAAACAAGTTCTAGATTTTAAAATTCAAATCACTGACTCATTGTTAGAAATAAACGATTCTTCTCGAATTTACAAATTTTGCTTAACACACAAAACTCGTGAAATTTCACACCTTGATGTGACACGTTTGTCGTCCAATGGAAAAGCCAGAATCCCATCCGAGTAGGTGGGTGAATTCCCAAATGACCTCCACAAACAATATTAAAAACAGGACAAGACGACTATAGTCAGACGGTTAAGACGAGCATAATTAACACGTACTCTTGACAAACATCAAGCGATCGTTATTATCATTGCCTCTTTCTTTCTCACTCACCTTTTTCATCTTTCACCTCTCACCTCCTTCCTTTTTCACCATTCACCCTGAGCGATAACTTCAAAGACACTCCTATTCAAGGATAACACTCTCAAATACATACACACATGAGTTCCTACCCACGTACACATAAACTCCAACGAACATATCAACGAACTCTTGATACCCTTAACGCTTGCTTAATTCTCATTGAACATTAACTTCTGCCAATTCATGTTATTCTTTTCATTAATAAATTTCTATTCAAACATGGAAAATGTATACTTTTATTCTTCCACACATTCCAATCTCCAACCTTCTGATGATAGCAAATAATCTGTAAGTTGTAGGGTGTTCGGTTATGTATGACACAAGGCCAATTAATAAACATTATACATCACCCTACCGCTACCCGCCTACGTCTGGAAGGGACACAGCACATGAAGAAGTACAGATTCGCTTAGCTAGGTTGAGTGGAATGTTAGTACAAGTTTGTTTTGGATAAGATGTAAAAAAAAAAAGAGATAATTTCGGGAATCGTTTTAAAATATATGTCGGTTTCCATCTTTTTAAGGGTGGGGGATTGATATACCCCAAAAATGGAAGACTTTCGTTGCTGTAGTCCATAGTAATAATTTCTATTTTAGACATATCAATAACAAAAAGAAACACAAAACTTGAACCTGACACACATTTAAACCCTACCGACTCCTGACGGTATCTCCTTTTTACATATTCTATTTTTCTTCCCATTTTGAGGAAATCACTTCCTCTTCAAGTAAAATATTTTTTCTTTAAAGTCCATATTGGCATAATTTCATATCCAAAACGTAACGAAATCAATTTTAAAGAATTAATGGATTTAATCCGATATTTGTATTACTTCTGTGGGGTTTCATACATTGACACACACACACACACACACACACACACACACACACACACACACACACACACACACACACACGCACACGCACGCGCGCGCATGGTCACTCGGCGTCCACGTGATGACTTGTTTCCCGTATAAACGATGCTAATAAAAGCGGAAAACATCACGTGGTACACCAGTTAGGATTTCGTCCCGGGACAAGAGCAGACATGTCTCCCTAACTCACACAAACACACGCGCACTAATTGCGGGTAGCAATTAGTGGCGCAAATTTCTTTTATTTTTCTTCTCCGACATTAACACTATGCACATTAACTTTCATTCAAACAGGACTTTACATAAAATAACTTCCTACACATAAATCTAAATTAGTAAGTGGACCCTTCGTCCACTACACTTCAAACGTTGTTATAGTGGATAATTCTTATCTAAAATGTACGTCCTTTTTTTTTTTTTTTTAATTTATCAAACTGTATTACTTCTATCAGCCCGTGAATCCCAGAAATGTAAAATTCGCAAAAACAAAAAAAAAGAAAATGTGTTTTCTGGCTGTAATCGATCTCGTGACCCATTTATAGCTGAATCCACTGTTTGATCAGGTTTTTACTGTGCAAACAAAAATAAAATATAGACCCATCCTTTACCGTAACGTGCTTCGTAGCTGAATGATAAAATACTCTAAAGGAGAACGGCGGTTCACTTCTATAACGGGAGACTCAGGTTCGATCACTACCTGAGAAGACATTTTAAAGGTTTTCACGGATGCGCAAGCCTATACACTGTTTACTACATAAATATATAACATCTACTTCAAATAATTATTTATTTATATATATATATATATATATATATATATATATATATATATATATAACTTTTCAAAAAATATCGTGTCACAGATGCATATTTTATTTTTGCAAGATTTTTAAAACCGAGAATTAACTTTTGTTTACAAAAATGTGTCACGATCTCAAAAATGGTCGAAGAATTTGTGGGGTTTGATACATTGACACCCACACACACACGCGCGCTAATTGCGGGTAGCAATTAGTGGCGCAAATTTCTTTTATTTTTCTTCTCCGACATTAACACTATGCACATTAACTTTCATTCAAACAGGACTTTACATAAAATAACTTTCTACACGTAAATTCACATTTTTCCAACCTTCGTCAGTAGAAATCCACAGACTGACTAAGACTGCTACATTCGCATGTAAGTCTCTCTCTCTCTCTCTCTACTCAACGCACACACAGACACAGAACTTTGTCTTCTGTCTGACTTTCTTCATCAAGGATTTGGACTTTGAACTCTTTACGATAATCTTAACAATTGTTACAAACCTTTCTTTCAGCTAGAGAAAAAACTTCATACATCTTATTTTTACGAACAGACGAAGGGGAATGACTCTTTCCTTTTCACTTTCTCATGCATGCTCTCTCAACCCCATGTAACCTTTGTCAATATATTATTTTTCTGGTTACTTTCGCCTTACTCGTTCTTTCTTATTGTCTGTTTTATTTCACCATGACCTCATGTTACGTCGAGTCGACTCGTAAACATAAATTAGTAAGAGGACGCTTCGTCCTTCACCAATTTTTTTAAAAATGTCAAAATTTTATATTCCAGTCAATATAATTTTGTTTGAATTACAGCACAGTATTTTGTTTATTGGAAATAGTAAATTTAAGCTTTCAATTAAAAATAAAGTAAAAATTTAAAGAAAGATTTTTATTTTATTTTTAATAATTCAATTCAAATGATAGGTATCGAAAATGAGTGGAGTTCTTTCGGTTAGATATATGAAAAAAAAAGTGACACGTTACACGGCACTACAAAGAACAATTGCACTTTCCGTGAAAGGTAATCAGGAAAGAATGCGTGGTGAATTTTACACTCACAGAATAGATAACGAACATGTGAGAGAATGAAATCTGCACTTGATCTTAACAAAATTTTCTCCATGGACGACCGTACAGATATTCGGATATATACAAAAAACACCTTTTACTAAAGGGCTAAAAAAGAACAATAGAACTATCCATTAAAATCAATCAGGAAAGAATAGTTGATGAATTTTTCACTCGCACAATATATACTAATCATATGAGAATGAAACCGCCACTTGACTATTCTAAATAGTTGACAGTACATATAACGGGATAGATATTTTTAAAAAGTTGCACTTTAGTGACTTCAATGAATAAATGACCTGACCAGGAAAGATTATCAGGAATTAATATTTGTTGAAATTTACAATCACAGAATATATAATAAATATGTGAGATGGAAATGACCACCAAATATTATTATTAATTAAATACAAAACTTTAGATAAACGATAAGATATAATCAAATAATTTCTTTAATACATATATACACTATTTAACAATTACATATATTTGCGTGCTGATTTGTGCGTGAATATGCAGGAGTATATATATATATATATATATATATATATATAATCGGATTAAATCCATTAATTCTTTATAATTGCTTTCGTTAAGTTTCGGATATGAAATTAAGACAATATGGACTTCAAAGAAAAATATTTTGCTTGAAGAGGAAGTGATTTCCTCAAAATGGGAAGAAAAATAGAATATATCTAAACAAAACTTTTAAACTTATTCATAAATGGAACTTTGTGTGTCCGTGTCCGTTACCTATAGAAACGGCTGAACCGATTTTCTTGAAAATTTACACAGTTGTACTATAAACGTCTGCGAGTGTTCTTAGCTAGGTTTTGTGTTGAGGTACTCCCGATAAATATCGATAATCGAAAAAATCGGGTTATAGAAAGAGTGGTCCGATTCTAATCAAATTCGATACACTCATAGATATAAGAAACAATATTCAGAAGCTTCAAGGTTGCAGTTCTTACAAAAGTGCAGAAAATCGATTTTATATATATATATATATGAGGCAAGATGTTTGTGTGTGTTTGTTTATCTGCCTGTATGTCTGTATTTTTTTTTTTTTTTTTTCAGCCCTTTTATTTTAGTTTTTGCTTCGGGTTTGGCTCTAAGTAGGTATAATTGTAGTTCTTAGTCTCAGCCATGATACCATTTACTCAAAGGACTTATTTAACCTTCAAAATTCAGTTTACGACGAAAAAGACTTATTTGATATTGATACCAGGAAATCAAAAGTTGACTTACATCCATTCATTTTTCTTTCAGTCTACGGTTTCGCTTCAACTGGAAACAACTATTGCTTTTTAGTCTTTTGTGCCAACGTCCCTGGAGTCTGAGCTCCAGGAGCATGGATTAGTTTTAAAGCTTTCATTACACCCGAGCAACGCCGGGCTATACTGCTAGTAAATAAAAAATGCAATAAAACTGATATACTTTAATTTGATAAACTTTTAATTGCTGGAATAAATAATAATTAAGGACATTATAGTCTGAAAAAATTTTTTTCGATTACTAATAAAATCTTAAAAGAATTGTTTTCCTTTTTTTATTACAATAATTCATAAAGTTTTTAAAATATTTTAGAATTCTTTTAAAGAACTGTCGCCCCCTCCTTTTTCTTAGTTAAGAATTGTTGATTATATTGCTTATCGAAAATTAAAAAGTTTAATATAAAGTTTAATAAAATTTTTCAACAAATATATTTTCAAAATAATTAAAAAGAAAAATTTTGTGTGTTTAAATAAATATGTTCATTTAAGTACGATGTTCCATAGGGGTCATAACAAGTTTCCATAAGGGTTGTACTTATTTTAGAAGTTAACAAATGTTTTGGATTATTTCCTTACAAGGAAAACGACAGAAACCGCACTTTGATTCTGATACAAGTCTCTTCAAGAAACGTTTATAAAATTCAACAAAATTCAACAGCCTGTTTTGCAAGACATTTAAAGCAAACTTTTACATTTTAATTTCTAATTTTCTAATTTTGTTAAAAAAAATAATTGTGAAAGTCACAATTTGTGGAGGTACCCAAAAAGAATGTGAAAAATAGATATTAAAAATAAAAATTAATAAATGCCATAGCATTTCATAAATTATGCAGTTACCTCTGCCGTTATTTACATTGTTATTAAATTGTAAATTCTTTCAAAAGAAAGTTTTATATTATTTTAATTTTTATTTTTCATAAAACATCTTCAAACGTAAGCCTACAAAGCTAAACTAATTAAAATTCCATAAAATATTGGATAATTGCTGAAAACTTAAATTTTTAATTTTAACATAGTTAAAAATTTTAAAAAACGGTTTGTATGAATATTTATACCAAATTCGTCTTCCATACTTTTGGCCTGATACTGAAAATCATCAACTGTCGGCTGTTGCTAAGGTGATGACAGCTGTGATAACAATACTACCGAAATAAATAAATGCTTTTTGAAACATTTCAAGCAGTAAGCAATTAATTCTTGTTTCAAGTCAACTTAAAGTAAGTTTAAATTCGGTAATTTGAAGAAAATAATGTGTCAGCGACATGTATTTTATTCTTGTAAGGTTTTTTTTTTTTTTTTTTTTTTTTTAAACCGAGAATTGGCTTCTGTTTACAATCGATGGAAAATTTGAAATTTTAAACTTTTTTTTAAATTTAGAAAATTTTTTATTCCGATCAATATAATTTCGGTTTAAAATACAGCAGGGTATTTTGCTTACTGGAATTAATAAATTTAATATATTGGCTTTCAATTAAAACTAATTTTAAAGCTTTAAGATAACTTATTTATTTTTAAAATTTAAATTTAGGTATAGAAAAATGAATAGGGTACCTACCCAAAACACATATAAAAAAAACATTTTTAAATTTGAAAATAACAGCGTCTGTTCCGTTTGTGAGCGTGGGTAATCGCATCAACTTAACCAGAAACTTAACCCGGTGATGTCTTAAAGAATAAAAACATCACCCGAAAACATTGTGTGCGTGCGTGTGTGTGATACAGAGAAAAAGAGAGAAAAACAGATTTTGCGATGTTAAAAATTTCTAAATGTAGCTAAATTATTAGGCCAAATTAAGTTTTAGAATTGACGTAAATGGCAAACACGACCCAAAGAAGGTAACTGTTATATGTATTTTGAGTTATTTCCCCTGTTGCTTTTTTGCTATTGTCTTTATTGCATATTAATGTGGTTATTTTTAATTATTGCTTTTTATTATTTGAAAATACTTTTATGATTTTCAACTGTTCATAGCTATTTCATTCATTTTTACATTTGACAGTTTTTTTTCTATGGTTTTACTCTCTTATATATATATATATATATATATATATATACAAACTGACGTAAATTAATATACATATCAGGAGGGTGTACATAGTATTATTATTCAGGTGTTAAAAACATACATAAACAGGGAATCAAATCACCCCCAGAGAATCAACAATAACCTACACAAATCTATCCAATTTCGTTTGAGTACCAACTATAGCAATAAGGAAAATTTTGGCAATCGTAAAATTACATACATTAATGCTTTAGAAAAAAGTAAACTCAACACTAGTTTAAAATACTAAAAAACAAAATAGGCAGAAATAAGCAGAAATCACATAAACGTAACATAATTTGGTTTTACAACCCACCTTCAGTCGTAACGTTCAAACTAACATTAGTAAATTTATCACTTAATTCATAAATATTTCTACCATTCACCCACATTAAAAAAAAAATCTTCAAAAACAATATCAAATTTATTTATAGTTGCGTTAAAAAACCTAGATAAATATATTTCACAACATAATGCTATATCAAATAAATTACATATTTGACCCACATAAACAACATCCGTCACCTAATACCAAAAAAGACCCTTCTAAAAATAACTGCAACTACCAAAAAAAAATGCCCATTGAATGGCCAGTGTATATCCGAAAGTGTTGTTTATAGAGCTCGAATTCATTTGGATGATAATGATGTTAAATTTTACTTAGGAAGTACTTCTAAAAGGTGGAAGACAAGATTTAACAACCACATGTTGTCATTAAACAACAGTAAGTACAGTAAAAGTACTGTTTTGTTCATACATTATTAGAAATTAAAAAACAGTGAGAACCCAATTATTACCTGGAATTTCGTAGCTAAATCCAAACATTACAATGGAAATGGGGATAGATGTAATCTATGCCTTTGAGAAAAACTTGTCATCTTAAATCATATCAAGAATCCAAATTTGCTTTTAAAAAAAAAGATGTGATTTAATGACCACATGTCATAGAAAAAAATACTTAAATTCTTACACCCTGATTGATATAGATCCCTCTTTCTTTCTTTCTCCCGCAATATTACTTTTATTAATTAAACCCCTTCTATTTTTGCTCTTTATATTTTTAATTCTTAATTCTAAATTTACCTCTTAATTTTTCTTTTACTTTATCTTATCTTATATTAAATTTTCCCTACATTTTTATGAAGATGTAAAATTTAAATATTTAAGATTCATGATTTACGCCCCTTTGATTTTTTCTTCCTGCATTTTATTTCTTTTTATTTTAATTCTTATTTTGAATTTTAAATTTCTATCCACATGTAACTGTAGAATATTTAAATTTTTAATCTTGTTAAAAAAGCAGTAGCTTAACTTTATAAGATTTAATTCCCATGAACATCGAGTGAACTTCAAATCATTAAACTGTCAGTTTGAAATATGCACCTGATGATTGCATAATGCATGAAACTCCGAGTCGTGGCATAGACGTACGATAATATATATATATATATATATATATAATGATTAATAGTTACTAATGGTAGTATATTCCACAGTTAGATGTTTACTTTAAAAAAGTTGCCAATAAAAAAAGAGAACATAAATATATGGCAATTATTACTGTTATGATGAAAATGACATCCTGCAACTTGATAGCTCTAAGATTTCGGTGTTAAAACTTTATAGCTATCAAGTTGCAATATGTCATAATAATAATATAATAGCCATTTCTACGAGGACTTCCTCGCGTCTTCAGCAATGAAATATTTATTTAATCAAATTCAAATGACAAAAGATTTTATACCAAAAAAACTTCCATCTACAGAAAAATAAAATGGGGTGGGATTAATAATTTTTGAGTTTAAAGAAGCAAACAGGGAAGCAGACAGATACCTATGTCTCTTATTAAAAGATACCTCTCTCCCTTATCTGAGTTGAGAGTTTAAAAGTTGAAATTTAGCCATGTCTAGGGGAATAGAAGTGGTAGCGGGGACGAAAGGGAAAAAGGAAAATAAAAAAGGAGGAAGGGGTAGTTGACAGGGAAGTAAGCTAAGAAAAGAAAAAAAAGAAAAAAATTCCCATAAAAACAAAGAAAACTGCTATCATCAGTGTTAAAAAAACATTGAAAAATATTATCAAAGCGATATTAGTTTAAATAATGACTGGGACAAATTTTTATAGAAAGAAAATTGACATATAAATTTAAATATAAATCTTAGATTTAAAATTAAAAATATTAACTTTAAGGGTAGATTTCAGCAGAATCCTTTACTACAAGTATACACACGCACGCACACACACACACACACAAATACACATTCCCGAACATAATTTACTTAAAAAGCTAAAGGATATTCGCAATTCACGAATTAAATTTAACTTTAATTATTTTTGAAAAATTTAAGAAACCAAATTAAAGGCGGTTTAGTACGAAAGGAACGAATTTATATTTTTATTGTAAGGGCTCTGCTAACAGTTACCCAAAACTAATCTTCATGTGTAAAAGGCTAAATTAGATTTAGCATTAAAAATAAATATAAATATACATATAAAATTCTAACAAGGCGCAAGGAAATTGAGTAATATATATATATATATATATATATATATATATATATATATTTATGAACAACAAAATGGAAATAAAAATGGTCACAAAAACAAAACAAGATATATAAAGGTGCAGGAAAAAATGGGAACTAAAAGTTAGACTACAGATTCTTACATGTTAAATAGTAGATATTTAGATAGGAAGAAGGAAGGTATCTGTAAGGCTGGGATCAGTATTTGGTAAGGGGGGTCACATTTACTAGCTTAAAAAAATTTATTTGACTAAAATCATAGATTAAATTTAAAACTTAAGATTTAATTTTTAAATTCACAAATTTCGACTTATGGCGGCATTTGCTAATGAATTATTTCCGTAGATTTAAAGGTAGGTGCTGATTTGGGTACTTTAACATTTGTATTTTTTCTTCTAAACATTGATTGCACCTATCGTGAAAATTTCTAGGGGTACGGGCTGAGCCTATCAGTTTCAAATTTGCAATGCGATTCCATGACGTCACACCGCGTCATAGCGAAATGACAATATATTCAAATGCAATGTAATGTGTTATGACCAGATTTAACGTGATTTTATTAAGTGTGGGTTGTTTGCGAACTGCGTTTGTTATTTTTGGTAACTATTGCCGTTACTTAGCGGAGTTTTATCAACGCAAGATAAAATCGTCGCTGATGGTGGATGTTTTTTGTGTTACCGTCCTTATAACATCTCTGAAGATGGTTCATGTGAGCCGAAAGCTTAGAAACAACTTAATAAAAAATTAATCTAAATGTTGGAGAATTTTTGTCTTTATTTTCAACTGAAATTAAAGCCAAAATACGATGTTTAGAATGGCTCATGATTAAACATAATAGACATTCATTGTCTCATATTTAACAGTATATGTTTAGAAAATTATTTGCTGCCTCGATACACTATATATATATATATATATAGAGAGAGAGAGAGACAGAGAGGTGCAAACTTTGTATACTACTTTAGAAACAAGGAATTTATTGACAGTCCCTAAGGCCCTTTCAACATTAGGAGAAAATCGTAAGAATTATAAATCAAACTAAAAGAACAGCAACGAAAATGAAGAGCAAAAAAAAAAATGTTGGGAACACTTTAAAATATATATACATCCAGGTGAACAGAACCAACAGTTTTACAAATCCGAGTTCACCGGCATTTACCATTTTTTAAGTACTCAATACAACAAATATTCTAAAGCATTTTTTTTTTAATTAATTTATTTTACATTGTGACACAGATCATTTTCACAACAATGAACTAACATTGCCTGATATTAAAAATCTCGAAACAGAAATATCCGTGTCGCAATGTAAACTATATTGATTTAAAAAAAAAAAAAGTAAAAGAAAAAAAAAATATATATATATATATATATATATAACATTTTCGCCATAACATTGGCATTAATCATCAGAATCTGATAACATAAAAAGAGCTCACAGTCATTGAAAAAAAGGATGGAATCAATTTATCAAACTTTTACTTTGTGAAGTTTTTTCACCGTATACCAAAACTTTGTGCTGCAATAATTAAGGTTAAAGAAGGATATTTTGACGAGAGCAAAATTAATCATTAAATGCATTTTTTCTTTTTGTCATAATAAAATGAAATTTTCTTCGATGATGGTGTTTTATCAGACAATGTCAGGAAAGCGTCAGATCGCATATATAATTTTGGGGTGTATTTTTTAAATATGGTTTAAATGTATCAAAGAAGTCTAATAAAAAATCATTTGACTGATTTTTCACCTAAAAAATTATTATAGAAGATAGCATTAAGTGGGTGCAAAAGTTTGCAGCATTTATTTTAATTATTTTTTTTTAAATAAGCGATTTTCTACTGTGCCTACGTATTCAAAGGAAGAGTATCTGAACTTTTTGTGTAATTGATACGAATTAACATCAATGGTATCATTGACCAGCATAACTGATTTTTCACTGGAATTAATCGTAATTGTTTAGAACTGCAAGTGACAAGTCTTCCTTTTACAAACTTGTGCAAAATACATGATAAAAAAATAATCTGAATGATAATTATAAAAGACAAAATGTTTTCTTGTTGCAAAAATGTCTTTTTTAAAATTACAAAAATTTAATCTATTAAATGTTAAATATTTGAGACACTAACATCCGAAGACGTATGAGAATGGCCAAAGAGACATTCCAAAAATTAAGCAGAATATTAGGAGAAAAAAAAACTTCATTGAAAAAAAAAAAAAAGTGTTATCTCTGTATGGCAGCGAATGCTAGAAACACTTCTTGAAGTAATAGAAATATGGTTCTACAGAAGGATGCTGACGGTATCTCCTTTTTACATATTCTATTTTTCTTCCCATTTTCAGGAAATCACTTCCTCTTCAAGCAAAATATTTTTTCTTGAAAGTCCATATTGTCTTAATTTCATATCCAAAACGTAATGAAAGCAATTTTAAAGAATTAATGGATTTTAATCCGATATTTGTATTACTTCAAACGTTGTTATAGTGGATAATTCTTATCTAAAATGTACGTCCTTTTTTTTTATTTATCAAACTGTGTATTACTTCTATCAGCCTGTGCATCCCAGAAATGTAAAATTCACGAAATCTTTAAAGAAAATATGTTCTCCGGCTGGAATCGATCTCGTGACCTATTTGTTGCTGAATCCACTGTTTGATCCGGTTTTTACTGTAGAAACAAAAATAAAATATAGACCCAACCTTACCGTAAACGTTCTTCGTAGCCGAACGGTAAAATGCTCCGGATGAGAACAGCAGTTACCTTCTCCTTAAATGGGTTACTCGGGTTCGATTACTACCTGAGAAGACATTTTCATGACAAGGTTTTCACGGCGCTCAGGTCTATACACTGTTTACTACATAAAAATATAACAACTACTTCAAATAATTTAAGTCTAAGCTTTTCAAAAAGTAGCTTGTCACAGATATATATTTTATTTTTGCACGATTTTTAAAACCGAGAATTAACTTTCGTTTACAAATGTGTCGCGCTTTCAAAAATGACCGAAAAACTGAAAAAATCTTTTTAAAAATTTATCAAAATTTTATATTCCAGTCAATATAATTTTGTTTGAATTACAGCACAGTATTTTGTTTATTGGAAATAGTAAATTTAATCATTTAGCTTTCAATTAAAATAAAATAAAAATTTAAAGAAAGCTTTTTATTTTATTTTAATAATTCAATTCAAATGATAGGTATCGAAAATGAGTGGAGTTCTTAGAGTATTCGGTTAGATATATGGAAAAAAAAGTGACACGTTACTCGGCACTACAAAGAACAATTGCACTTTCCGTGAAAGGTAATCAGGAAAGAATACGTGGTGAATTTTACACTCACAGAATAGATAACGAACATGTGAGAGAATGAAATCTGCACTTGATCTTAACAAAATTTTCTCCATGGACGAAAATACGACGTTTAGAACGGCTCATGATTAAACATAATAGACATTCATTGTCTCTTATATTTATTTTAACAGTATATGTTAAGAAAATTATTTGCTGCCTCGATACACATATATATAAACGCGTGTACGCTGGCACGTGTAGATTCATGTCTGTGATTTATTATCCGACTGAATCGGTAATGTTTGTGTGTGTGTATAGTTCTGGGTATGACGGTATACTGTATCCGGTAGCAAGGCCTCTAATTGGGAGGTTGTGAGGAGCATGGAACTACTTTTTAATTGCTGCTGTTCCCAGGTCAATTCTGACCCGGTGTGGTAGCACCTATTAGGGTCCCAGCTATGGGTAAATAGTTAACCCCCAAAGTGGGGTTAAAATAATATGAAAATAAACTTTTATAGAAATATATACATTTTTTAAAGAAAAATATTACCAATAATACATTTTTGAAGATAAAAAAAATTATTGGCATAATACATTTTTGAAGATAAAAAAAAATTATTGGCATAATACATTTTTGAAGATAAAAAAAAATTATTGGCATAATACATTTTTGAAGATAAAAAAAAATTATTGGCATAATACATTTTTGAAGATAAAAAAAATTATTGGCATAATACATTTTTGAAGATAAAAAAAAATTATTGGCATACATTTTTGAAGATAAAAAAAAATTATTGGCGTAATACATTTTTGAAGTTAAAAAAAAATTATTGGCGTAATACATTTTTAAGGTAAAAAAAAATTATTGGCGTAATACATTTTTGAAGGTAAAAAAAAATTATTGGCGTAATACATTTTTGAAGGTAAAAAAAAATTATTGGCATAATACATTTTTGAAGATAAAAAAAAATTATTGGCATAATACATTTTTGAAGATAAAAAAAAATTATTGGCATAATACATTTTTGAAGATAAAAAGAAATTATTGGCATAATACATTTTTGAAGGTAAAAAAAAATTATTGGCATAATACATTTTTGAAGGTAAAAAAAAATTATTGGCATAATACATTTTTGAAGGTAAAAAAAAATTATTGGCATAATACATTTTTGAAGGTAAAAAAAAATTATTGGCGTAATACATTTTTGAAGGTAAAAAAAAATTATTGGCGTAATACATTTTTGAAGGTAAAAAAAAATTATTGGCGTAATACATTTTTGAATGTAAAAAAAAATTATTGGCGTAATACATTTTTGAAGATAAAAAAAATTATTGGCGTAATACATTTTTGAAGATAAAAAAAAATTATTGGCATAATACATTTTTTGAAGATAAAAAAAATTATTGGCATAATACATTTTTGAAGATAAAAAAAAATTATTGGCATAATACATTTTTGAAGATAAAAAAAAATTATTGGCATAATACATTTTTGAAGATAAAAAAAAATTATTGGCATAATACATTTTTGAAGATAAAAAAAAATTATTGGCATAATACATTTTTGAAGATAAAAAAAAATATTGGCATAATACATTTTTGAAGATAAAAAAAAAATATTGGCATAATACATTTTTGAAGATAAAAAAAAATTATTGGCATAATACATTTTTGAAGATAAAAAAAAATTATTGGCATAATACATTTTTGAAGATAAAAAAAATTATTGGCATAATACATTTTTGAAGATAAAAAAAAATTATTGGCATAATACATTTTTGAAGATAAAAAAAATTATTGGCATAATACATTTTTGAAGATAAAAAAAAATTATTGGCATAATACATTTTTGAAGATAAAAAAAAATTATTGGCATAATACATTTTTGAAGATAAAAAAAATTATTGGCATAATACATTTTTGAAGATAAAAAAAATTATTGGCATAATACATTTTTGAAGATAAAAAAAATTATTGGCATAATACATTTTTGAAGATAAAAAAAATTATTGGCATAATACATTTTTGAAGATAAAAAAAATTATTGGCATAATACATTTTTGAAGATAAAAAAAATTATTGGCATAATACATTTTTGAAGATAAAAAAAATTATTGGCATAATACATTTTTGAAGATAAAAAAAATTATTGGCATAATACATTTTTGAAGATAAAAAAAATTATTCTCAGCAAAACATTTTTACAAAACTAGAAGCCATTTTCAGTTGTCTAAAATAAAAAATAAAAACAAAAAATTCTTTTAAATCTGACTAAATCAACCTTTTCACTATAACCGAACATTATAAAAAAAACCCTAAAATCCCACCTTTTTGGCATTAAATAACCCATAGAGGTTGATATGCTGGAAAACAAAACTCAAACATTCATGCACAAATCTGCACGCAACTATATGTAATTGTTAAATAGTGTATATGTATTAAAGAAATTTGATTATATCATATCTTATCGTTTATCTAAAGTTTTGTATTTAATTAATAATTAATAGTAATATTTGATGGTCATTTCTATCTCTCACGTGTTTATTCTGTGATTGTAAATTTCAACAAATTTTCATTCCTGATAATCTTTCTTGGTCAGGTAATTTATTTTTTGGAGTCACTTACGTACGCATGCATGCGCGTGTGTGTATACAGATGCACATGAATTCAAACAATAAATAATAATTTAGTTAAAAATCTAACCTCCTGCAATAAATATTTATAATATTTATGATACCAACAAACTAAACAAGACGAAATAATTAACTATTAAAGATAATGTTTAGTTTAATACTTTAGTTGGAAATGCTATTTTAATTAAGAGAAAACAATTTACTGAAACGAAAATGTTTAAAATAGGCTTTAAGGTTCCACTATTCTTGGCAAATCTGCTATTATCATAATGTGTGACATAAGAAAATTGAGGGAAACCAAAAGAAAATTATATGCCCAAAACACTTGTAAAAAACATTTTTAAATTTCAGCGTCTCTTCCGTTTGTGAGCTTGGGTAGTCGCAACAACTTAGGCATAACCTTAGAACAAAATAGAACGAAATCATTGTGTGTGTGTATTCCTGTATGTGTATGTCTCTATATGTGTGATACAGAGAAAAACAGAAAAACATATTTTGCCATATTAATTCCTTAATGTAGCTAAATCATTAGGCCAAACTAAGTTTTTGAAATGCGTAATAAAAAAACACGATCCAAGGGAGGTAACTCTTATATGTATTACGAGTTATTCCCCCTGTTGCTTTTTGTTGCATTCTAATATGGTTATTTTTAATTATTGATTTTATTATTTGCAAATACTTTTACGTTTTTCAACTGTTTATGGTTATTCCATTCATTTTTATATTTGAAAGTTATTTTTCATTGTTTTTTTCTCTCTCTCTCTCTTTCTCTCTCTCTAATTAATAAATATACATATCGGGAAGGTGTAAAATATATAGTATTATTATTCAGGTGTTAATAAAACATACATCAACAGGGAATCAAATCACCCCCAGAGAATCAACAATAACCTACACAAATCTATCCAATTTCGTTTGAGTACCAACTATAGCAATAAGGAAAATTTTGACAATCGTAAAATTACATACATTAATGCTTTAGAAAAAAGTAAACTCAACACTAGTTTAGAATACTAAAAAACAAAATAGGCAGAAATAAGCAGAAATCACATAAACGTAACATTATTTGGTTTAACCACCCACCTTCAGTTGTAACGTCCAAACTAACATTGGTAAACTATTCCTTAACTTAATTGATAAATATTTCTACCATTCAGCCACACTAAAAAAATATCTTAAACGAAAAGAATGTCAAAGTTAGTTATAATTGGGTTAAAAACATAGATATATATTCCCAAAATAATGCTATGATAGCAAATAAATTAAATATTTTGCCCACATAAACATCATCCATCACCTAACTAATACCAAAAATGCTCCTTCTAAAAATAACTGCAACTGCCAAAAAAATAAAAAACTACTCATTGAATGGCCAATGTCTGCCCGAAAGTATTGTTTATAGAGCTCGAATCCATTCGCATGATAATGTTAAATTTTACTTTGGAAGTACTTGTAACAGATGGAAGATAAGATTTTACATCCGTATGTTGTCTTTAAACAACAGTAAATACATCAAAAGTACTGCTTTACTCATACGTTATTAGAAATTAAAAAACAGTGAGAACCCAATTATTACCTGGAATATTGTAGCTAAAACCAAACATTTCAGTGGAAATGGGGATAAATGTAATCTATGCCTTCTAGGAAAACTTATCATAAACCACAACAAGAATCCAAATTTGCTTAATGAAAGAAGTGATTTAATGACCACATGTTGTCATAGAAACAAAAAAATACTTACTTAAATTTTTAAACCCAGATTGATATAGATCCCTCTTTACGTTTACCTTTCTTTCCCCGACAATGTAACTTTTAACAATTATGAATTAAACCCCTTTTATTTTTGCTCCTTACATTTTTAATTCTTAATTCTAAATTTTACCTCTTAAGTTTTATTTTTATTTTTCTTGTATTTTATTTTTAATTAAAATTTTAATTTTCCCTAAATTTTTATGTAATTGTAATATTTATATATTTCAATTTTTAAGACTCATGATTTATACCCCTTTGATTTCTTCTTCCTGCATTTTATTGTTTTATTTTAATTTTAATTTTAATTTAAATTTCTATCCACATGTAACTACAGAATATTTAAATTTTTAGTCTTGTTATTAAAAAAGCAGTAACTTAACTTTATAAGATTTAATTCCCATGAACATTGAGTGAACTTCAATTCAAATCTATTAAACTATGTACTGACAGATTGACGGGGTCACTATAGGCTCTACTTTGGGTCCAGTACTTGCCAATATTTTTGTGGGCTTTCATGAAAAGAGAATACGTAGTAGTTTACTTCACCTTCAACTGTATTGTTGATGTGTGGACAACACTTTTTGTTTATTCAATAATGAAGTTGAGGCAGATCAGTTTCTTTTCTTAATGATATTCATCCAGTTGAGAAAGAATCAAATTCTCAACTAGCTTTTTTGGATGTCATAGTGCATCCGACACCTACAACTTTTCTCGCCTCAATTTATACGAAACCAACATTTGCGGGGTGATATGTGTGCATTGGGATTCCTTCTGTTCTAAAAACACGTAAGATAAACATTATTAGAACCCTAGTTCATTAATGATATGTTCTGAGTTTTTCCTGGATGATGAAATTAGTTTTGTGAAGACCTTATGCAGTTAATCAGTTCAAAAAATTATGTAATTTCTGCCAAGCTGTTATAACAAATCAAGTTTTGCCAAAGGCTAATATATCAAGTCATGTTTGTTTGTTGTGTTTTCTTATATAGTCAGTTTTCCACAATATTATTCAGTGCAAATATTGACCCATACTTGTTTCATGTGGTCATTTTATAAATTATTTCATTACATTATTCAGAACATTATTTCATATATTGCTGAAATTAGAAACCCAAGTCTCTGTCTTCCAAATTACTTATCTTGGTCTTTGTGCAAAGTGAACATTGTTGTCAAGCCTCTTGCCACTATGGCCTGACCTTTGTCTTCCCAGTTCTCACCCCCTCCTCACTATTGTCTGACCTTTGTTGCTTACCCACCCCACTATTTCCTGACCTCTGTCCTCTTGCTCATCATTCAAGATAGATTGTGGTGGGTAGGAAATTAAGAATTAAAAGCAACTTTCTTCTTCACTTTTACCAAAATTCAAAATCCTAGTTTTGCCAAATAGAAAAAACAATTGACCATGTGCTTAAAGAAAGTCAAAACCCGGATTTCCAGTAAATGTTAAATTAATTTTCTGACCAATGGAAGCAATTTGCAAGACTAAAAAGACTTTGCAATCAAGTGCGAAAAATCTAAATTACTATAAATGACTTTGATCACAGCATCAGTCAGTCAGTCAGTCTGGAGCAGTGAGAGACGACACACTAAGATGTAAAGGGAGAAACTTCAACCACGACCTGGATGCACATCGTTCTCTTTCTCCTTTCTCATGTGCTGATTCCTTTTACTTCTTCTCTATTCAAAGACCTTCCTACCTAACGCATAAACTCTTTTCAACAAATTACTACTACAAACATTTCTACACTCTTAATACCCTTAACTTTCTCATTGAACATTAACTGCTATGAATTCTTGTTATTCTTTCCTATTAATAAATTTCTATTTTAACATTCAAAATGAACATTTTTCTTCTCACACTATTCCACACACTCCAACTAATCTACAAACTTCTGATAATTCTGGATAAAACTTGTAAGTTGTAGGGACACAAGGCCAAATTAAATAAACATTAACCATCAAAGTCATTTATAGTAATTTAGATTTTTTGAATTTGAACGAGATACTAGATTAGCAACTAGATCCCACCCTTTTACAGTGAAACCGATAAAATGCAGCCGTAACTTCTACTCCAAGAGTTTCTTTCCTCGCACTTCCCGACTGTGGAATTCTCTTCCAAATGATTGCTTCCCCGATGGCTACAATCTCCAGGAGTTTAAATGTAAGGTCAATAGACACCTCCTAACACACTAACCTGCTCCCATTCTATCAAACACTCTTCCCATCTGCCCAACCCTCATCCTCACTATTCTTACTCATCTGTCACTTTCCTCCTGACATTCCCTATGTCTAACCACTCCTTCTCTTTACCTTCCCCTATGTAGCCCCATGCGCAATAGTGGCAGTGGAATGCCTTGCTTGGGGTGAGATGATTAAAAAAAAAAAAAAAATCTTCCTATAGCTTCAAGATCATTCATGGTTGCAAATATGAGAGTCATTCAATAAATAAGGTGAATTTTTGGTATAAGGACTTCTAATACAGATAGAAGCTTACTTTTTTTTTTGTTTAACATAGTTTCCCAGCAGTGTCACACACTTTTCCCATCTGTGCACAAGCTTCCATATTCGCTCATCGTAAAAATTTTGGACTGATGTCTCAGCCAACTGCTCACAGCACTTTTGACTTCATTGTCACTTTCAAACTCCATGCCCCTCATGAACGCTTTCAAGGGATCAAACAGGTGAAAGTCTAAAGGGGCAAGGTCTGGACTGTAAGGGGGATGAGGGAGCAGTTCCCAGCCCAGCTTGTTGATGGTCTGCATCGTTTGAGCTGCTGTGTGAGGCTATGCATTGTCTTGATGCGAGATGACTCCATGTAACTGATGACCCCTGCATTTGTTCAACAGATAGGCTCAAAGTCCTTGCAATGTCATCCACTGTCACCATTCTGTCAGATTGAATGAGGTCACTGACTGATTCAATCACCTCAGGAGACCTCACTTCTGTAGGCCTCCCAGGCCTGTCTTCATCCTCAACACTGCTCCGTCCTACTTTAAACAATTTAGCCTCCTTATAGACACTTTTTTTGACTGAAACATGTGGCACCATACACAATTGACATTTTCCTATGAATTTCAACTGGATGCACCATTCAGCAACCAAAAACTTGATAATTGACCTCTGTTCAATCCTGGAGCACGCTTCTTGGTCAGCCATCTTTGTTAATCTCCAAAACTCTCAAAGTTTCTTTTTCAATCTGCAAAAAAAATTAAATTCCTTTGAAAAAGAAATAAACGGAAACAATTAAAAAAAACAAAAAAAGTGAGCTTCTATCTGTATTAGAAGTCCTTATACCAAAAATTCACTTTATTTATTGAATGACCCTCGTATGTAGCAAATCAATGTTCAATAAAGAAGAGAGGTATTATGAATTTAATCACCCTTTTAAACCAGTCCATTTGCTTTTTTTATATATTTCTTTGATGGCAGCATTTCAGTATAAAACATCTGTCTTGGGTCTTAGGTTACTTTCATTGATTATACAACATATCTAATAGAAAATTTTGTATGAGTCACCCAGTTAGGATCAAACTCAGTAGTAACGTTCAACCAGACAAACCAAAATGGTGAGGAGGTCTTTGTTGTTAACTTTTTATAAGCCATTAAACTTTGGACTTCCCAGTCTGTGTGAGTCAAGACTGACAATTAGTCATTACCATTTTGGATAAGAGAATAAAATAAAAAATAAAAAATTGAAATCCATTGTACTAAGAGGAGTACATTTAAAAATCAATAGCTTAAAGAATCTTACCATAAAATACGACCAGAGTGAGACCGGATTGTATTAAGAGTGTGTGTGGGCCAGGGCGATGGTTGAGAAATTCAGTATTTACCCATGCTTCCCCACAAAGGCTGATTTTTACTACAGGCCATTCTGAGTGTGTAAGCTCGGGTAGAAATTCCCCACAGTAGTGGTTGAGAAATTCATTTAAAGGGCCAACAAGTGCAAAAAAAAAAAATGTTATAATAATCCTCACCCCCCACCCACACACACACCTCTATTAGTCAACTTGGTGTATAGCATTTCCCCACCGACCTATACTAATGAATAGTCATGTTGCATTTTAATATGCTGGGGCAGATTTTTCTGTGCATGAAAATCAATTTGACTTTTCTTTTTTTTTTTTCTTTTTTTTTTAATAATGCCTCATTTACTGTATGAACATTTCTTTTGTTTTTTATTTCTCAAAAATGTAATTCTGAAATTGAAGTTTCATTATCCTTTATGAATTATGCTTTGTTTCTATTTTTATTTTTGGATTATTTTTACTGTACTTATTTTTCTTTTCTTGTAAATTTTATCTTTATTTTATTTTTTTTATTTTTTTCTTTACTAATATTTGAAAATTTTGGCTTTTATTGCCTTTAGAATTTTCTCAAATTTCTCAGCACAAATTAATTTTATTATATTCTGAAGTTGAGAAAACTTGAAAGTGAGTCAAAAGGATGGTCTTTCTTTTAAAACTGCAATTACTTTAAACTTCTTTGGCAATTTTTACCGTTTTAAAAATCTATTTTTAAACCTTTGATAACATACAAACATTTCAACTGGATTTATAACATTTTTTTCTCAAGAATTGACAAAAAAATAAATAGTTACAATTTATTTATTAGATTATTTATTTACAAGAATAATTTTATATTTACATGATTATAAAACCACATAAACTAACTACAATGTAATTACATTGTTTAAACTGTTGTCTGCATCTTTATTGCCATGTTCACAATGTTTCGCCTGTTGTAAGCTCCGGCCTTCTTCAGGTGCTAGGAATTTCAAACTGGACCCTTTATTTCGATCACTGGTGTATATCATTTTCATTTCATGTGCAATGCTACTTCCGGATGTCATGTATTTATCTCCCTTTAACTCAAGTTTTTAAGTTTTTTGTTCACCTTTGCTTTAGCCAGGTATTGAACACACAACTCTTTGGGTCAGAAACATCTGAAAAAGTGTGGCGGGCACAACCATCAAAATGTGATAACAAAGACGAAGATATTAGTCCACATGCAATTTTAGTACATATTATATAAATCAACTACATAGAAGCAAGTGTCTAAGTTAAAATTATGGCTAAGGATAGTAAGCGAGCATTGTGGATAAGATATATCTCAAGTGTATTGTCTATGCCGTCAAATATGATATTTAAATAAAGTAAAACTTGACTAAACTAGCTTACTAACACTTTATGCCATATCCGTTTAGGAAACTGCCGATTTTCATTTTCCACAACTTCCTTTATTTTTTTAGCCCTTTGCAATGTTTGTTTTTTTTATCCCTCCTATCTCTTTTCTGCCATCTATTTATGCAAGATCATTAGTAGGTCAATCACCATCTCCTTTTGTTCATAAATATGACCTGTGGGTATCAAATTTTCTAACCCTTCCTTCATTGTGTGTCTAGAAATTTCAACTAGAAAGTGCCAGAATAAAGCTGCTTCTGTTGCTGCTGCTGTAGCAATTATTATAACAACAACAATAACTCTAATAGATTAACCAGATATCATTTTTAAACTTGAAAAGTAAGTATGTACTTAAAATTAACTATTATCATTTAACCCTCAAACCTGGAGGACCGGTGGACCATTCTTGGTCCTTACATTTACAGCACCTGGTATTCCCAAATGGTCACTCATTTAAGTACTGACCAGGCTCGGTGTTGCTTAACTTCGGTGATTGGATGGGAACAGGTGTATTCAACATGATATAGCCATAAACAATAAAATTGTAGTAATTACATTTAATTTTATCTCTAAACTGATGCTCCAGGTAAAATTTCTGTTTGATTTACCAGGATACAAATAGGAATAACTATTTTGAAATAATTCCACTTGTGAAACAAAGAAAACGTACTTGATGACATAAGAAAGCATGCACACACAAATAAATCAAATTTTTCTCCAGAAACGAAAATATAGTTTAATAAACAAATGGAACATCTACTCAAATCCCAGTATCCACTAAAAATGTTTAAGTCATAAAAAAAAAATCTGTGATTAATAAATAAATAAAATCTATCCCCTTTCTTTACAAATTCCTTTGTTTATGCTAGGATATAAAACTGAGCAGATATGTCTATTTTGAGAGTTGGAGATAAATCTGTGTTTAAAAACATTATTCAACTTTACTTGGTCATTGATGTACTCTATAGCAAAGAGGTCAAAGCATGTCAGATCAAATGTCAGTTTCCCCTAGGTGCCCCCTCTATACAAATTTACTGAAGCAACTAAATGGGCAAGAAGTTCTCATCTTTATACTGTCAAAATAGTTTAATGTAACCACCTCTTCTACCCATCAGTTTCTTTTCTCACACTTCCCATTTGTGGAACACCTTTTTGTATACTTGTTTCCCTGACAGCTACTATCTCCAAGTGATGTATCTACTTCACACAGTATGTGCGTCTTGTACTTGTTGATATACTATTATTCCCAACCTCCATTTTGATGATTACACATGCAGTAACCTTTTAGGATCACAACAAATTTATACACATAATCAGGTTTTTATTTTCTTAAAGCTTTGTTTTGTATACTCTTTCAAATAAAAAAAAACCCAAGATACAATTTGTCAACATTTGATATGTGGGCATATTTTAATGTGAAACAATCTTGCTTGTCCTTAAAGGTGATTGTTAAAATAGCAGATTTGTTTACAAAATCAGATTGTTATACAGTCAGTTAAGTGATATACATGATACCCACTTGGGTGATCATGTCTCAAAAGAGACATGACTGACTGGGCAAAAGATTATCCCACAGTAGGTTGCCATTACTTTCTGCAGTAGACTGGTCACCAGCCAAGGCTATAGAACCCAATCTGTCCTGGTCTTTAACCCATAACTAGAGGGAAGAGATAGATTAATACATTCTTAACGGTATTTGTGTATAAGTGAATGCAGGCAATTCAACTGGAATTTGAACTCAGTTCCCCGATTTCTCGTTCCGAGCCAATATCTGAATTAGTTTTGACTTTACAGATTTATTAGTAATCCTTTTTTATCAACATCTAAATTAATAAGGAATTCATTATTGTTTTTATACTCGTTTCATTGGAGCTGAAATTATTTTAACAAAATTGTTCAGTTTAACTCTTTATCTTTTTAAATTTGAAGATTTTTTTTCATTTTTCTTGTCTCATTTTAAATTTAAAATAAATACAAGAAAATACCCCCCACCGCTAATGGAGGAAAGTGATTACTACATGTATTTAATGAACTGTATTAAGAAATTCAAATGGGGTGCTGAAAAGATCCACTTTGTATAATCAGTATTTGACTGACCCAATATCAGTGGGAATTGAATCCTGCTGAGAAATTTTCAATATTCCTCATGTATCTTTTCTAAAAAATATAAGTATGGACGAATTATACCTAAAACAATATTTAAAACACTGTGAACCTTCAATATTAACCTTGTTAAATTTTAATTAAAATGTAAATTAATAGGTAAAATATTTTTAGGGCAGAGCTTTTATATTTTGTGCTTTTGGGCCTCTTGCGGTTTTTATTTTAAGGGACATTTTTGCATAATTTAGGTAACAATTTATATAACTGTCTGATGTTACAAAACTTGTAAATTGCTTTAAAAATCACAAACAGAAACATCTCTCAAGGGATCCCTTTTGCCAACAACACATCAAGAGAGAACCGTTGGCAGTGATCAAAGAAAAACAAAAAAATATTCACGTGAGCAAAAAGTGGAGGGGGAGAATGAGGCGTATAAACAATTAGCGAGGGGGAAAAAATTGAGGGGAAAGGACTAAATATATACAATTGGATAAAATATGTACAAAAATAAATAGGTGAAAAAGGTGGGAGGGTTAAGAAATATCCCCGAACAAGTCCAATGACTTTCTGCCGACAGAGAGAGGTATTACGCTAAAGTATCGAGACCGACTCCAGAATCCTTAAATGGTTAATGGAGTCAGCTTTGTGTAGCACCCTGAAACAATCACCTTTATAGGTCTTGACACAAGCTGAATTATCCAACAGGTGCTGGCCAATGGCCAATTCCACGGAAGGGTGGCGGGGGTGGGGCGAAACAATTTATCCATCACTCACTCACTCTCTCTCTCTCATATATACCACCTCAGGAGACATTGTGGTTTCAATGTCAAAACAAATTTACGATTTGTAGTGGATATATATATATAAAACATTTGTACATATTCTAAAATATAATTTATATATATATATATATATATTACAAATACAAATATAAAATTTGTCATTTAGCTGATTGACAATACCTTCAGCATCCTCACGCCTGAGTTTTGTAAATGGATTCTCCAGAAATCACTCCATCCACTCCTCAAGGGGTAATGCTTTATCTTTGTTATCGAGCACTTTATTGCAAGGGCTGTTTTTTTTAATGTCTTTTTCACAGTACCCCACTGACTGACAGCATTATGACTTTACACTATCTTTGATATCACTATATATATATATATATATATATATATATATATAACAATTCTTTACAGGGCAAAATTTAATAATTGGAATTTTGATGGTATATTAAAACTAAAAACCAACCGGTTTTGCCCAGAGCTTATCAAGATTTTATTTCTGGGATTTTCTTTATCATGAACTAAAAGATGAAATGAGAATTGAGAGGGGGGGAAAAAAATTGCAAGGGAAACTAGAGTCCAATCACACGCAGACCCAAAAGGCATTCTCTCTGCTTACAGAGAAAAGGCTTTCAGGATCTGATATATATGGACTCCAGCACCTTTAAATGAAACAGTGAGTGGAACTTTGATAGAATTGTAAAGTTCTCACCACTCAACCCAGCCACACAATTCCTGCTATTAATAATATATATATATATATATATACACACACACACACACACACACACACACACACACACACACTGAGGGCTCAATGGGTAAATTATCAATATTTTATATTTTCGCACATTTGTGCAGTTTGTTTTTGATTCACAATATAGTAGGGTCAGTTGAGCACGATCTGTAAGAAAAAGAACATGAAACAATTCACTCTTCTAGAAATTTGGAAACTGCAAGCTGTACTACTTGGAATTCATGTCAAAACCTCTAACACAAACAATTCAGTGTCAATTTGAAGACAGTGCAGAGGACTCAGAAAGAGTTGGATGAACCTAATAGGTGATTATAAAAGGAACATCGGCTCAGAAAACTCCGTATGATCGTTCCGATATGATCTCCCTAATTTGTAAATGTCAGACCCAACACAGCGGCTTACATCGAGTGCTTTAAGAAAATAGTGGCTGCTGAAAGACCCGATATCTGGCAACAGGACTCTGCACCATGCTACACAAGCAAGAGAACCTAGTCATGGCTGTCAGACAATTTCTGGCAATGACATTATCCCTTACATCTGACCACCTAACTCCACAACCTCTTGATTATTATGAGTAGGGTATAATTGTGTAAGAGACCAACAAAACTATTTGTAACACCAAAGATAAGCTGAAGGCAAGGATTATGGCAGAATTTACCAACTTAGACAAGGAGACCATCCAGAAGAGTTGCAGAAGATTCCAAAGTTATCTGGAGGCCATGGTTAAAGCTAATGTTGATTTTATTGAATAAATTTATTTTTGTATTTCAAGAAACAGCCTGAAAGAATCAAAAACAAGTGACAGGACACTATTCTTCTCTACTTTCCCATAATTATTCTGTGATTCATTTGCCTCATAATGATGTTGGGAAATGCTTGAAATTAAAAGCATTTCTTTTAGTCATTAAAAGTTCCATTAATAAAATTATTAATTGAAAGTCAGTTTTCTCCATTCTATTTTAAAATTAATTTTGTTTTTATTTCACACTACGATTAACCAATTAATGTTTAGAAAAAAAAGAAAAACTTAAATCACAAATTGTTATTAATTGTATTGTCATATCTTGCTTAAAATATTAAACTTTTTTTTTTTTTAATGAAGCAGATGGTATGTACTTCTTTTGGTTAAGATATAAAAATGTCATCTGTAACAGTTATGCCGATGGGAATTTTTCAACATGAACTGTTTCCACAAATATATACCCAATCAGGAGGTCCTGGGTATGACTGAAAACTGCATCCGGCAGCAAGGCCTCTGATTGGGAGGCTGTGAGGAGCGTGGAACTGTAGCGGAACTCTGGATCCTCATCAAATCGCAAAATTCAAAATACCTCAGAGGAGGCAGTTCACTGACACACATCTAAAATGTAACAACTTCAAATCAACCGGGAGATAAGGTCAGGTCTCACATTGTCCTCTTTTTCTTTCTTTCTCCTTATCTATTTCAACAATTACTACTAGAACATTTTGTACGAAATCTTGATACCTTAACTTTCTCAATGAACATTAAATTCTACAACTTATGTTATCCCTCCTTTTAATAAATTTCTATTTTAACATTTAAAATGTATATTTTATTATTCCACTCTTCTACACTAATCCACATATTCCAACCTGCTGACAACCAACCTTCTGATGAAAACCTCTGATAATTCTTCTGACGAATATTATTTTGCATAAAACTTGTAAGCTGTAGGGAGTTTGGTTAAGAAAGACAAGGCCGAACAAAAGAAACATTAACCAGCTCCCTACACTTCAGAACCACTTCTTAATTACTGTTGTTCCCAGGTCCACCCTGACCTGGAGTAGTAACACCTGTTAGGGTTCCAGCTATGGGTAAATAGTTAACCCCACAAACTGGAGTTAAAACACTACAAAAGCATAAAAATAAACTTTTATAGAAAAATATATATTTTTGAGGGAAAAATATTACCAACAATACATTTTTTGAAGGAAGAAAAAAAAATTACCATGACACATTTTTGAAGAAAAAAAATTGCCATAATACATTTTTGAATACAAAACTAGAAGACATCTTCAGTTTTTAAAATAATTTTTAAAAAGTTTAATCAAAATGTGACTAAAAAATCAACCTTCTCACTATAACCAAACATTTTTAAAAATACTTTAAAACCCTACCTAGTTGGCTTTAAATGACCCACAGAGGTTGATATGCCATTAAACAAAACTCACTCACTCACTCAGGAATTTGTATTAATAAACTAGTACAAAATAATCAAAAAATTGTAAAGTAAATTACTCATAATGCATGTGGAAGGGGGGGTGTAGGTGAAGTTAAAGGAAATAATTTTACTAAATGTTTTAAAATCAATGATTTCCCATCAGATTTATGTTGATGTGTATGTCTAAATAAAACTGTTGTTACTTCAGAAAAAAAAAAGATAAGAGAATGGTGCTAGAGCCAAAGATCAAGCAAATATCCACAATTAGAAAGTTTATTAAAAATAAAAAATGGTGGAATACAAGTCCATAAGCATTTTTTTTTTTAATTAAATAAAAAACAGTAAAAGATAAAGGTTGATCACCTGACAGAAAATTATTTTTAAAAAAATAAGTACTTTCTAAAAAAAAAAATCTTTTTCTTTTTTGAATCGCTCCACAAAGAAAATGAAATAAGTTCATATTCAAGTTCTGTGATAAATAAATATACAGTTTACAATTTTTCTTCTGGAGATCTTGAAAAATAAGTTCATACCTCCATTAATTTTTGATACCTAAGTTTTAAAATGAATTTTTAAAAATGTAAAGGTTTTCATGAAGTTTTCATTTTAGCTTTAATTGAAAGTTAAATGATTAAATTTAATATTTTCTATTAGAAAAATACTTCATATAGAAATTATATTGATTAAAATCCCAACTTGAGCATTTTCAGTTTAAAAAAAAAAAAAATGGCCGTTTTTAATATTTTAAGATATTGACAGGTTTGTAAACAAAAGTTAATTCTCAGTTTTAAAAATCTTGCAAAAATAAACTATACATCTGTGACATGATATTTTAGGAAAATTAGAAAATTTAAAGTTAAATTAATCTGATATGAAAAAAATATTACTTGCTTTTGAAATGTGACAAACAAGCATTTCTTAATCATGGGGTTTTGTTTTTCTGACATGTTGATTGATGACTGACAGTATTGTTGACCAGAATTGACATGAATTGATGAAATTAAAGTAAATGTTTTCTTTTGGGTTTTTAACTATCTAGTAATTTGGAAAAAAAAAAAAATTTTTCAGCAATTGTCTAATATTTTATTACATTTTAGTTACTTTAGCTTTATAGCTGAAGTGAAATGAAAGAATCGGAAACAGCCGAAAAAAAATTTATGAGGTGTTTTTTTTTTTCCTGTAAAAAGAACAACCCTTGAAACACGTTAACTTTTTAATCAAAATGTCAGAATTATCTTGGTTAGAAGGGAAATTTATTTCAGGCGGTACTTTCTAAACTTGCACCAATACTTGTTTTCATTTTCATCGTCCTCTTTTGGAAAGCAGCAGGTGCTGGAAGCCAATGATGGAGCTGCTTGAAATTTTTCTCCGAGGGACTTGCACCAGCAGGCAGATGGAGACAGTCGGCAGAACTAAGCTCAGGGAGTAAACAGGCATAAGCTTTTCACAGCAGTGTGGCTGCATAATGCGAAGCCAGCTTTGAGTTTTCCCCTATATTTAGAGCAGTCATTCATTGTCACACATCTTCATACAATCGAAGTGTGTTTTATCCCCATATTAACAGGATATAAATATTGAATTTTTTTGTAGTGTAGACAACCTACACTCGCCTGTCTAGACATTGGTTTTTATATTAACCAAATCAAATTGCTTAATTGTGGCTTCCTGAGTCCCTTAAATATTTGACTCCATATTGAATTGTTGCTGCGTTTGAGAAACTCTTCAAGTGCTGTGTGACCAGGGCCACTACCCTAAAAAAAAAAAAAAAAAAAAAAGAAAGAAAAAAAAAGAATCAACCCAACAAGTACCCTGGAGGAAGAAACTTTCGGTTCAACAGTACCCTTGACTTGTCCACCTCCCTCTAATTCGAATGTAAGAGAATGATATTTATATTTCCACCTTCTCGTAAGTACCTTGTATCAGTGTTCATAAAGCAGACCTTCCTTCTTCTCCTAGGCTAAATTGTGATTTGGTCTCAATATTTTAATTGTATGTTCCTTGATCAGTTTTTGATGTTAAAATACCTATAATTTTAGCAGTTCTCCTGTCTTTATTATACATATCTCTAATGCTAATCATTTATTGAATTGTACATATTAAATTTTAAAAGCTTTTTATGTATATTAATATTGTATGTTTTAATAAATAGTTCTGTAATTGAGACGCACGCATTTTTAATCTTTTTCTTTTTTTAATCGTATCACCCCGCCATGTGCAGGGGGCTACGTAATAGTGAAAAGATTGGAAAAGAGAAAGCCGGAAACCACATCCTAAACAGGGAACAAGGGATGAGCCTCTTAACCTGTTCAATAGAGGTGGGTAGAGTGTGAACCGGGCGATAGATCCAATTGGAGTAGATAGATCTATCTACTTTGCCGCTGTGAACACATGGTAATACATTGAGAGAAGAGTTGCTCCATTTGAACACGGGAGAAAGTTTTAAGGAGGTTTAAATTATACCACTCATGAGAATAAATTTTTATTCTGCTAAGATTAAACGCTTGATTCTCTTATTCTACTAGAGTTGAACGTGTTGCTTTTTGGTAAAAGAAATAATTCTTTTACAAAATGTCACTTACGAAACTCCAAAATTTAAAAAAAAAAAACATTTCTACACACAAAACAGGAAAAAATATTTAAAAAAATCTTTTTGCTCGAAGATTTGTATTAACTTTTCTGTTTGAGATTAGTAAATATAGTCTTCACTTACTGACCAAACCGCAACAAGGCGTTGAAGAACTTTAGAAATATTTGTTAAAAACTTTACAAATTATAATTAAAGAAAACACAAAAACAATTCTTGTAAAAATTCCTTATTCATCGAATTTTTTTTACGTCAGACAATAAGGCTCACAATATATATATTCGCAGACAGATCTGTTTCGTTGTATCACAGCTCATCAGTACGGTTAGACATCCAATTGCTTTTACCCAGGATTGAAACCCTACATAATTGGTGTTAGTCGGCGATTCTACCGCTGAGCTGAGGGAGCTCGGAAGAATATATATAAAATATTTAAAAGCTTATTTAATTAAACAATTAGATAGTAAAATTAAATAAAACTATTCGGAGCATATTTTCGGAAAAACAGCCCACTGTTTAATAAAAAGTAAAGATAGATGGCTTACATTCCGCAATGGGTCCTGCGTTTAACTAACAAAACAAAATTTTGCAATAGTATTCAATTTCTAGAAAATTTATGAAATTACGAGGAGGGATGGGGTAACAGTTGTAAAAAATATATTTACCCAGATTTTCTAAAAATAATAATTTGAAAAATAATTTCCTTCATTTGTACATAAGCCCTGAAAATTTCATTAGAGTCCAATAATTATTTGATTTTTGCAAAAATTTCCAAATTAATGTTGTTCATTGGAAATAAAGGTTTTACTATGTTTACAATTATCATTAAAACTTTGGTAAAAATCTGGTCACTCACTGACAAAAAAAATACAAGATTTTAATCAAAATTTTGAACTTGTCAGAAAGGAATAAAAAATTGAATAATTTAAAAGTATTTTGATCTTTCCTCTCGATAATAACTATTTTGATTGAAGAACTTTGTTTTTATGAAGTTTGGGACCTTTTTTTCTTCATACTAATATTTTTGTAAGATCTTACAAAAAAGTCCCGGATTTCTGTATTGAAAATATTAACAAAGAAACTAAATTTATTACAGATAAACTGGATTTAAGCCAAAAAATACAAATTTTAACCTGCAGACAAACTTTCCTAACAATCAAAGACCGCAAAGAAAATTTTCCCAATAACCCCTCATACCTGCTTATAAATCGAACAAAAACAGAAGTGGGCAAAATAAGCCATCAAATATTAAAAAATATTCGTAACTGACTAAAAATTGGCACTCAAGCTAACCAGCAAAAGAATACAAGTGATTGCATTTCCTGGTTCCAAAAAATCCAAAACAAATAAATATTCGTTCATCAAATATGATATAAAAAAGCTTACTCATCAATTTATGAAAAAGGCTTGATGAAAGCGTTAAATTTCACGATAAGGTGCACAAACATACCATCTGAACATATAGATATCATCCTACATCGCCGCAAACCCATACTTTTTCACAGTGGTAAAGCATGGTTTAAAAAATCAAATAACGACACCTTTGATGTACCACAAGGATCATATGACGGAGCCGAAATTTTAGAATTGATGGGTATATACATTTTAAATAAAATCAACGAAATAACCCACATAGATAACCATGGTTTACATAGAGATGAGAGATAAATGATAGCACCGGACAACAAAGGAGAAAATGATAAAATAAGGAAATCACTTTACAAACCCTCCAAACAACTAGATTTTGAGATAATAGTCAAAACAAATAGAAAAGTAGTCCAATATTTAGATGTAGAATTAAATTTACAAATTGCCAATGTCTCTCCATATATAAAAACAAACTAATTTAAAGGACATATAATATCTAACCACCCCAAAAACTTAATCAAGCACATTCACAAAGGAATGGAACACAGGCTATCAAAAAATTTGTCAAGCAAAACAATATTTGATGAAAAGAAAAGAAACTATGAAGATGCACTACGAAAATCTGGCCATAAGAACATTTAAGAATACAATCCCCAACTAACAGACAAATACAAAACAATGATAGAAAACGAAACGTTATTTAGTTTAATCCACCATTTAACTTAGAAGTAAAAAAAAATTAAAATTAAGATTAGGAAATGAAAATCAACCTTCTTCTTCACTTTTACAAAAATTCACAATGACGTGAAATCCTGGTGTTTCCCAAATAGAAAAAGGATTGACCATGTGCTTAAAGAAAAAGTTGAAACCGGATTTCGCAAGTAAATGTTAAATTGATTTTTTGACCAATGGAAGCGAGTTGCAAGACTAAAAAGGATTTCGCGATTCAGTGCGAAAAATCTAAAGGATATATAAATGACTTCGATCCGCGTCATTCAATCAGTGAAACGGGGGCAGCGAAACTGACACACTAAAATGTAACGGGAAAAACTTCAACCACGACCCGGACATAAGGTCGCGTCGCACATAGTTCTCTTTCTCCTTTCTCGTGTGCTAATCCCTTTTACTTCTTCTCCATTCAAAGACATTCCTATCAAACAAATGCTCATACATACTTACATATGTACGCATGAACAAACAAAATAGCAAGCCTAAACCAGCTAGTCGTAAATCGCCCAAACCTATCTGCGTTACCTTCACAAATATACGAGGTATTCGCAGTAACTTTAATAGTGTAGAGTCTCTCCTTCTAACTAACTCACCCGATATCTTAGCTATATGTGAGACTAACCTTGACCCTTCTATCCCCTCTTCAGAGCTGTTCGTTCCTGGTTACCTTCCTCTCTTCAGGAAGGACTCCAATGTCCATATGCATGGGCTTGGTGTATATGTCAGCGAACAACTCCCCCTAGCCAGGGTCACATCTCTTGAATCCCCTGATCATTCCTTCATGTCCTTCCGTCTCTCACTTCTAAGCTCGGTTAGCTATCTCTTCTTCCTCTACCGCTCCCCCTCCTCCTCTGACTGTACGTTACTTGATTGCATCTCGACTAACATCGACAGGGCCATTTCTTCTCACCCATCTGCCCATATATTTGTGTTTGGCGATTTTAACGCCCACCACACCAAGTGGCTTGAAAACTCAGCCACCGACCTGGCTGGGATCCGCACCATGCACTTTTCAATAGCCCAAGCTCTAACGCAAGTGGTGGACTTCCCCACGCGTTTCTCTAAAAACCCTAACGGAAGGGACTCTTTACTCGACCTTTGTTTGACCTCCATCCCAGACTCCTGCACTACCAGGCAACTCTGCCCCCTTGGAAACTCTGACCACGCCGTAGTCTCCGTAAACATATCAATCCGCACTAACTCTACCCAAGAAAACCAGACCAGCAGAATATCATACTGCTACCAAAGAGCCGACTGGGACTCGTTCAGGGACTTCCTCTGCGACGTCCCCTGAAACAACGTCTTTGATCTTCCTGTCGAAGATTGTGCCTCCGAAGTCTCCTCTTGGGTTAAGGCTGGCATCGATGCTTTTATCCCTGCCAGAAAATTCCAACTAAAACCTAATTCGTCCCCCTGGTTCTCACCCGCTTGCTCGGCCGCTATTGCCCACCGGAACCATTTCTTCCGGCTCTATCGAAGCTGCTCGTCGAACCAAAACAGGCGCCTTTTCACCTCAGCACGGAACAAGTGTAAAAAAAGTACTGAACGAAGCCAAGAGGGCGTTTGCTACCAGAATTAGGCAACGCATAGCATCCTCTAAGTTTGGCTCCAAAGATTACTGGCGTCTCTGCAAAAGCGTGCTCAGCAGGAACAAGACTTCAATACCCCCACTAATCAATGAATTTGAAGTTCTCACCTCCCCAGCCGACAAGGCTGAATGCTTTGCCCGTAAATTCTCAACCAATTCGACACTGGACTCGTTAGGAATACCTACACCAGACTTCCCACCCAGAACTAAGGCTCAACTAAATAACGTCCACATTTCACCCTCGCTGGTCGCCAAGATAATTGCGCAACTTGACCCACACAAAGCGAGCGGCGGTGACGGAATCCCAGTCATAGTACTGAAGAAATGTACCCCAGAACTCTCCTCTGTCCTCTCTAAACTCTATAACCTCTGCCTATCTGCTTCCTGCTTTCCTGCCTGTTGGAAGTCCTCCTGCGTAGTACCTATATTTAAGAATTCTGGCGAACCCTCGGACCCCGCCAATTACCGTCCTATTAGTCTCCTTCCAATCTTTGGCAAAGTTTTCGAAGCCATTATCAACGCCGAGGTGATTCAGCACCTTATGACCAACGGGCTTCTCTCTGACAAACAGTATGGGTTTCGCTTCACCAGGTCTACTGCTGATATGCTAACGACCATTACCGAGTACATATACCAGGCACTCGACAAGAATGGTGAAGCCCGAACCGTTGCCTTGGATATCTCCAAAGCATTCGACAGGGTCTGGCATGCTGGCCTCTTGTGCAAACTGCGGAGCTATGGGATAACTGGACATCTGTTTGACCTCATCCAGTCCTTCCTCTCTAACCGCACATTAAAGGTGGTATTAAATGGGCATGCCTCCCAAAACTACCAGACGAACGCGGGTGTCCCTCAAGGTTCTATCCTAGGCCCCACGCTCTTTCTGATCTACATTAATGATCTCCCCGACACCATTAGATCACAAGTTGGCATGTATGCCGACGACACAACGATCTACTCCCGCATCGATCAGAAACCAGGTCTGGACGACAAAGTGAACCTCGCTGCCGCACTTGAAAGGGACCTCCAATCCGTAGTGACCTGGGGTAGGAAATGGTTGGTAAATTTCAATGCCTCCAAAACAAAGCTGTTATCAACTACCCACCATAGACAATCGCATCTACCTCCCATTAGCATGGGACAGGCTAGCCTCCCAGAGAGTAAAATACTACGCCTCCTTGGCCTTACACTCTCGGCGGACCTCAAATGGAATGACTATATTGAATCCATTGCCAAATCTGCTGCTATGAAAGTCGGCTCTCTGTGCAGGGCCCGGAAATTTTTCCCACCTGAAACTATTCTGCACATATACAAATCTACCATCCGCCCGTGTATTGAATATTGCTGCCATATCTGGTCGGGTGCCCCTGCTGCTCTCCTTGGGCTTCTTGACAAAATACAAAGGAGGATCTGTAACGTGGTTGATACTGACTTGGCAGACCGGCTGCAGCCGCTCTCACACCGGCGTGATGTAGCTTCCCTGTGCCTCTTCTACAAGTACTTTCATGGCTTCTGCTCCGATGAGCTTAGATCACTGGTGCCGCCTAAGCACGAATTTACACGAGATACTAGATTAGCAACTAGGTCCCACCCTTTTACAGTTAAACAAATAAGATGTAACCGTAAATTCTACTCCAACAACTTCTTTTCTCGCGCTTCCCGCCTGTGGAACTCCCTTCCACAAGTCTGCTTTCCCGACAGTTACAATCTCCAGGTGTTTAAATGTAGGGTCAATAGACACCTCCTATCACACTAACTCCCAACTATTCTCACAACACTCTCATCTACCCAACCCTCATTCTCGGTATCCTCACCCGCCTATCACCCACCCTCTGTTATTTCCTATATTTAACCAGCCTTTCTCCACTCTACGTAGCCCCCTGCACAGTAGTGGCAGTGACATGCCTTGCTCGGGGTGAAACGCTTATAAAAAAATAAAAAAAAACTCTTTCCAACAAATTACTGCTACAACTCTTGATACCCTTAACTCATTACTTGTTTCTCATCATCATCATCTTCTTACACATTTACGTTGATGTTCAGCAAACAAAATTCCACTTATTTTTTTAAACATCCTGATGATATCTTTAAATGCAGGGATTGTTGGCTATGTTTGGAAGTGGCCTTGTACCAGGCATGGTTGATGCACCCTATAGTTACAAAGGACATTCGAGTCTGAAGAATTTTTTTTCAATTAATAATGAAATTTTAAAAGAATTGTTTTCATTTTTTTTCTTTTTATTATATTAATTTATAAAGTCTTAAAATATTTTTAAAATACTTCAAAGATTTGTTGGGGTTAAGTTAAGTGAAGATTATATTTACTAATCGAAAATTGAAAAGTTCGATACAATTTGTTGTGCTTTCGTATTTTAAAAATAATCTTCTTTTTTTTCTTTTTATTTTTTGTGTATCTGATGTTTTTATGGTAATTTCTGTCTGTACATTAAAAAGTCATGTGTTTCAGGGCTTCTTCCCCTTACAGGAGAAAAGATTTGTGCAATTATGTTACTTGTGATCGTCATAAATTTATCTCGCATACGTCGAGCTGTCATCACATTTGAAATACGGTGGAAAGGTCAGCATGTTCAACTCTGTGTTTAAGAAATAGTTTTATTCTAAATTTCATGTTATAAATAAGTGATAAATGTGTAAATCAGATTAATTTAACATTAAATTTGCTAATTTTCCAAAAATGTGTTACAGATGTATATTTTATTTTTGCAAGATTTTCCAAACCGAGAATTAACTTTTGTTTACATATATGTCGGTCGTTCAAAAATGACCGAAGAATTTTTAAAAAATATCTCAAAATTTTAGATTCCAATCAATATAATTTTTGTTTGAAATACAACAGTATTTTACTTACAGGAAATAGTAAATGTAACCATTTAGCTTTCAATTAAAAACTAAAATAAAAATTTAAAGAAAACTTTTTTTTTACTTTCAAAGATTCAATTTAATTATCTAAAATAAGTGGAAGTATCTATGAAAGAGGGATTACTATTAGATGTACGGAAAAATGTGACAGTTGTTCAGAAAAGGGACTCGGATTCAATGACAAAAAATATTATACCCTTTAAAAATGGGGAAAAAGGGGTAAACCTTTGAGGAAGTAAAAAATTGCACAAAGCAGAAACTACTAAGTACACCTACCTCAGTACTTCAACTGAATACTCAATAGGGATATCTCAACATGAAGGGGTTTAGTATTTTTCTCGGGGCCTTTTGTAGTAATTTCTTGAAATGTTAATATTGCATGTTCCTTTGGTTTCAATTCTTCAGAAATAAATATTCAATCCCTGGAGTAGAATTTACTTTGAATCTGTTGAATTTGTCGGCTCTTTCTTTCCCCGTGTTGACCCCTTCGGCTAGACTAATCCTTTGTCCTTGAAGCGTGGTCGCTAGTGCTTCCTTCTTGATGGTTAATTACTTTCTGTTGATCCACTCATAACTTTCGCTTTTATTGAACAAAGGAGGGTCACACCAGCTTTATTCAAGATTTCAGAGAAACTTTAAGAGCATATCTCTCATTGGTCGGTAAATAAATAAGAAACCTTTCTCCACGAATTCAGTAAATGAATCCGCAACGATTCACAATTTTTGGTGGGTTTCAAATGTTGAGCTGAAAAGGCCTTAAAAATATAACTTTTAGACAAATAATTTTGGCAGTTCTTTAACTGCCAATATTAAAACGAATTTTCACAATTGCAACAATTTATTCCGACACACCCGGCTGGCACAAAAATATACTTTTCTCACTAACCTCGGCATTGGAGATTGAGTGCTAGTGCTTCCCCCTTGACAGTTAATTGCTTTCTGTTGATCTACCAATAGCATTCCTTTTTATTGAACAAATGAGGGTCACACCAGCTTCATCCAAGATTTCAGAGAAACTTGAGAGCACATCTCTCATTGATTGGTAAATGAGAAACCGTTTTTCTCCACGAATTATAAAAAATTGAATCCGGAACAATTCCCAAATTTCGGCTGGTTTTAACCTATGAGCCGAAAAGATTCTAAAAATGTAACAATTTTTACACAAACCGTCTAGCCTTCATAAAAATATCAGTCAGTCAGTTAATTGCCATATATGTTACACGCTTGGCTGATCATGTCTCTTTCGATCCATGACTGACTAGGTAGAAAGTTTTCCCGCAGTAGGTTGCCATTATTTTCTGCGGTAGACCGGTTGCCAACCAAGGCTATAAAATCCAATGTGTCCTGCTATTCACTCATAGCCGGCGGGAAAAGAGATAGATTAATAATACTTTTCCCAAGTGTATGAAACGAGCCTAGAATTCGAATTAGGATCTCCGATTTTTCATTTCCAGCCGATATCCATTTTACACCACAATGCACATCATGAAAATATATTTCCCTAAAAAAAAAAAAACGTGTAATAAAAAAAAAAACCAACATGAACGAATAAAAATTTATACAAGACTAACATTTTAAAAATAAAATAATTTTTTTATAAGATTGCTTATAACATGAAACAAAACTGCTATTACCAATTAGTTGTTCAACCTACAACTGCTTTCTTTTGCATTTTTTTTTTTTTTTACGGGACAAAACAAGACCTTCACTTCGATGTTCTACTTTTACAAAATCGAATTTCTATTTTCCCAGTAGCCATTATTCATTCCTTGAGTTTCTCTCGAATTACGAACACAAAACATCACAATCACATTGTAGGAAACCTGAGATATTTATGTGATGACATGTTTAGATTAACCATTTCTTTTTATTATTATTTAACTTTAAGAATAAGAGAAAATTAATTTAGATAAAATGAGAGAAAGGAGTCTGTTAAACCTTCAGCTAGTGTCATTGGGTTTTAGCATAGGCGTGTCAGAGAAAATGAAATGGCGATTGGCGACGGCTTCTTAAGTGACCGATAACAAACGGATCCTTCTGAAGCGAGTGGGTCTACTGTTTTTACAATTTAAACAACCTAAGGTACGCAGATGATACAGTGCTGATAGCAGACACAGAAAGGAAACTACAAGACCTCCTACAGAAGGTAGCTGAAGAAAGTGAGAAGAAAGGACTACAAATAAACTGCAAGAAAACCGAATGCAAGGTCATCAGTAAAAAGGGTAGCCCAATATGCCAAACACAGGTCGGGGATACTAAAATCAAGCAGGTACAAAAATTTAAATATCTGGCAAGTGTTCTAACAAAAAACGGAAAGTGCGACACAGAGATCCGAAGGCGAATTGGTATGGCAAAGAATGCATTCCAGAAGTTAAGTATAAAGTATTAAAAAACAGGACAATTTCGCTAGAAACAAAGAAGAGAGTACTGGATTGCTATGTGATGTCAGTTCTTCATTATGGCAGTGAATGTTGGACAATATCATTGAAGATGAAGGAAAAAGTTAAAGCAGCTGAAATGTGGTTCTACAAAGGATGCTGCGAATATCATTGATGGAGCATGTGAGCAATGATGAGGTTTTGGAAATGATGAAAACGAAAAGGAAATTAATACTGAGCACCAGGAAGAAACAGCTGAAGTTCCTGGGACATGCAATGAGGAAAGAGGGTTTGGAGAACCTGATACTAACAGGCCAGATAGAGGGGAAAAGAGACAAGGGAAAACAGAGGGTAACATATTTGAAAGACTTTGATCAGGTGGATGAGGGAACGAGGGTTGTCTGGATTAAAAAGGAGAAAGCGTGCTAAGAGCCAGGGCCTCCTCTTGAGGAGGCCCTGTAAGAGCCACCAGGGATAGGGCGACGTGGAAAGTCATGATCGCCTACGTCTTGAAAGGACAGTGCTCATAGAAGAAGATGTAGCCGATAAAAATCAATTTAATGCGAAACAAGTTTACTTTTTTTTTCTCAAGTTAGACAATTATAGTTTTCAAAAGTTATGAAAAAATAAAAAAAATAATCACAAACTACTTTCAGTTTTGAAGCACTATTACTTTTTTTTTAATTAATGAAAATATAATCCACTGCAGTCCAGTCATTGTGTTTTTGGTTGCTTGTTTTGTTTTTTGGGGGTTTTTTTTTACTTGGAAGAAACAAACATTTATTTCGTTTATTGAGATTAGGCTGCTTGTTGCTGCGAATGAAGACATTCTTTGTAAGTATTCCTCGAAACCGCTAATATAAATGGCAGTGGGGGTGGTTAGAGAAATGTGCCTGGAAAATGAGAAAGGAGGAGGAAAGTAAAGAATTATGAAAGAGAGGTGGTGCGAGCAAGAAATAAAAAGGGAAAAGAAGAACGATAAAGTTTGTATGAAGATCGGATGAATGCCTGTGTACTTACTCGAACAAGACACGTGATCTTAAAAACCAAAATAGTAAATGGCTAACCTGAAATCTAATCTTACCTACACACACATTCTCTCTCTCTCTCTCTCTCTCTCTCTCTGTCTCTCTCTCTCTCATTTTGCCTGGTTGTTAACTGTTAGTGTTACTGTTATTTTTTTTATTTCTTCTATTGATTCCATCGTTAGGTAAGGCGAAAACTTTATTTTTCTTCTTTCTTGTTTAATTTTAAGTTGTTGTTTTTTTTTTTGTTTGTTTTTTTAATTATTTCTTTAAAATCATTATTCAATTTTGGTGTGATGTCTTAAGTTCAGGTGTAAAAACTTAACGTTGTCTGAACGCAGCAGACCATTTTCTTTGTCAGGCTACATTGCCCGAATGAGTTCATGAAAATCGGCAACAGGCATGCATACATGATAAAAAAAAATGGAATTATAGAAAAAGTAAAATAATGCTTTGCCTGTAGACAAGACTAAGTCACAAGAAAAAAAGCCTAAGGTGGTGATGTAGGACGGTAGAAAACGAAGGTGTGACGATCGAGAGGGGCAAAAAATTTAATTTGTTTTTTTTCACCTTTGAAAAATATGAGGGTGTATAACTGACAACAGAATAAAAACTTTTTAAAAACGAGTCGGTTCTCTCGCTGGTCTGTTTTTTAGCAGTCTCTGTGTAAGTAAATAATATTCTTCTTTAGCATTTTTTTTGTTTTTTATCGATTTATTTATTACTTATCTGGCATCAGTAACGACATAAAAAAAGAACTTTGCCAAGTTTAAGAGACAAAAAAAAATCAAACGTCTTACTTGATTTGGAAGATTTCGATTTTTCGAACTATTTTTTTTTTTTTTTTTTGTAGAACAGGAAAAGTTTTAAAATCGAAGATGATTATTTATTGACCTTTGCGCACATTTCAAATATATTTAGCGTACTAAAATTTTACTAAAATAAATACACTCGCGAAAGAAAAATAATTTTTAAACGTTTTATTGAGTGGGGTAATTTTTTTGCCATTTCGGAAAAAAAATATCTTTAGAATTAAAAAAAAAACACCAAAAAACATTAGAATTACGTTTACTATGTTTTTTTTTTCTTTAGTCCTAAAAATGGTGAATTCTGGAATCCTGACAGCTACCCCAACTATTTTGCTGACATTAAGAACTAAGTCAAATGACAATACTAAATTTTACTTTTTGGCCTAAGTTTGTTTGTAATATGCTTATTGATTATTGAACTGGGCTGATTCATTTGTTTTTAAAAAAAATCATAACTGCTATTAATTTCCAAAATAAATCGGAAAACATTTTTTTCGACCGAACCGTTAACTTTTAGTTGTAATTTTAAATGTAAGATGTAAAAATAAAAAAAATAAAATATCCTTTAAGTCTGATTTCAGAAAAAATAAGTACAAGTTAAAGAAGAACAAAAATGTTTATTTAAAATCGGAATTCGGAACAAAATTGTTTTAAGATATTCCAGAAAAATTTTATGAGAGGATTTCAAATAATGGTTTATCCAGCAGTTGTAGGTTATACAAAGCCAGAAAATATTTTTAGAGTGTCAAAATTTTTTTTTTTTTAAAGATAATGATTTAGTGATCTAAATTTTATTTAAAATTAATTTGTATTACTAATGTGAATATAATAAGCCCAACTGAAATTGTAACTCAGCTCTCAACAATTCCGAACGATTATCCATACCACGACCCACACATCCAAGTTTACAGCACTTGATATTCCCTAGCAAAAAAAAAAAAAAAATCAAGAATGATTAAAACTTAATACAGTGTAACCCTGATGTAAGAGAGTTGTCGGGACCGGATAAAAGTTATCTTATATTCGGGTTTCTCTTATATCCGTGTTTGGTCTATTTTATATACATTACCACAGGCTCTAATTTGGGACCAGAGAAAATCTCTTATATCAGGGTCTCTTATATCCGGGTTATACTGTATCTGATTTAGCATGTCCACTTTTAATATCTGACACCCCCAACTCTTAAAGATTGATTTAACCTCCCCACCCAAAAAAAAATCTATAACAGTTGATTTAGCCTGCATAATTTTTATTTTGTGACACCCAGCTTGTTCTGGTTTGTAGGGATAAAAAATTAAGAACTAAAAACATTTTGGGACAAACCCAAAGTAAAATTGCACACCTGCAAAAGTGGATTCAAATGACTATTCACAAGTCAGTGCGAAAAGCGACTCCTGATTGGATTAAAAACAGAAAATTCATAATGAGGTTATTTCACATCTCCCTGGAGCCAGTCACATGACCAGATTTAATTACTTAAGGACATTCTGTGACCCAGTCAACAGTCAGATGTGAGCCATGAGACAAAACAACTAAAATGTAACTACAACTTCAAATCAACCTGGAGATAAGGTCAGGTCGCACCTTGTTCTCTTTCTCCTTATCTCTTTAAACAATTACTACTACGAACATTTTCTACATTTCTTGATACCCATAACTTTATCATTGAACATGAACTCTACCCTTAACTTCTTAATAATGTTTCTAATTGCACATTAACTTCTACAACTTATGTTATTCATTCCTTTTAATAAACTTCTATTTTAAAATGCAAAATGTATATTTTATTCTTACACTATTCCACACATTCCAACCTGCTACCAACCAACCTTCTGATGATAATTCTGCATTAAACTTGTAAGCTGTAGTGAGTTAAGTATGACACAAGGCCAAATCAAAGAAACATTAACCATCTCCCAATAGCTTCAGGTTCACCCAACCTGTCATGACTATAAAGCTTGAAAGTGGCCTTCTCAACTGTGGTCAATATAGTACTTAGAATTGGTGAGATTTTGATTATGAAGCTTCAAGTTGAATAATTTATTTCAATTAGTAATAATTGAATAATAATTAGTAATTATCAACATTAAAATCTTAGAAACTTCAAGAAGTAAAGAAATATATTCAGTTGACTTTTTGTTTTTCTAAACTAGGTTTAATCAATTATTGTGTGTGTGTGTATTATGTTATGCATTAGGCTTGGAGAGGCATAATCTGTATAACAGCAATAATGTGTCTATATCACCTGGTGTGGCCATCCCTCTTCAGGTCAGTTTGAATTCAGTGTTATCTTCTAGACTGGTTGACACTTTAAGGCAAAGAACCCAGTCAGCTGTACTTTTAATCCATATAGCAGGAGTGGGGCTTTGTGGTGTGGTGATGAGAAAAGATAGATCTAAACCTTTCCCAAGGGTCAGTCAATTGCTGTATGTGATTGCTTGGGCGATCACACATGTCCTGAGAGGACTGAGCATATAAAGAAGAAAAATATTCAAGTAGTCAATGCACTCAACCAACAGCCACTGAGGGCAGTCGTTTGCAAGACTTGTTTATACATTAAGTCAGTCAGTTAAGTGCCATACATGATACATGTTTGAGTGATCATGTTTTTTTCGATTTATAACTGTCTAGGCAGAAGTTTTTTGCACAGTAGGTTGTCAGTTCTTTTTACAGTAGACTGGTTGCTAATCAAGGCTACAGAACCAAATCTGTCTTGCTATTCAACCCATAGCTGGAGGGAGAAGAGATACCTTTCCCAAGTGTATTTGAGTAAAAGTGAATAAAATGAATTTAACTGTAATTCTAACTCAGCTCTTCGATTTCTAATCCCAAGTCAATATGCCTTACACCACAATGCACACCCAAAGGTATTTGTTTGAAAAACTGTGTATAACCTTAGAAATACCATCAGATAAAATTACTAACTCTGGTCAGACAGTCTTCAATTGAGGGTGTTCCCAAGTGGTTTTGGCTGCCTTATCATTCAAACTTAAAATAAAAAGAAAACTATTCAATACAAGATTACGATCCTTCCTTACTACTTCCAATCATGCACAGAGCATCAACCCTAACAGAACAAACAAATTTATTAATGTTATTATTATTTCATCTTTGCTTGTTGATCTGCATAAGATTTGTATGTATGTATGTATTGTTAGTGTTAAGTTGTAACAAAAGAAAAAACATGATTGACCAAAACACAGAGCTTAATCACAAACAAACATTTAATTTATGATAACACAAAATAAAAATATATTATAAATATACAATTTTTTGCATTCAAATAGAAAACATAGTTTAATACTGGCAGAGTGATGGGTAAGTGTTATGAAGAGGAAGGAAGGTGTCAAGTATCTTTCCCCAGTTAACTTAGCGAAGTAGTTTAAGTGCTATACTTTATGGAAGTCCTCGAATGTGTTTATAAAGAATAATTTCCAGTATGGTCAATGAAAGAGTCAAAAATATCTATTTACCTATTTAGTTCTGTGAGATTCTCTATCAGGTTTTAGTTGGTCAGCAACATTTTTAGAGATTCTTTTGGCTGGATGCACAGATCCACGAATCAGGTCAGAGTTGATAATGTCAGCAAATCCTGTTAACAACTAACTACTCTCTTCCCAAAACCTATTTTTATAGGGGCTAACACCTAATTTGCATATTCTAGAATTCTTTAGAATTCTCTAGATTTTACTGGAATATTCTACAATCTTCCAAAACGTTCTATTCCTAATTTATCTATTTAACAACTACTTCATGAATTAAAACTTTTTTGTAATAACAAGTAGGACTCAATAGAATCTCTTACTATAACTTTTTAGACATTATTAATATTATTTTTTATATAAATGAATCCTCGTAACAGTATCTATAAGACAACTCTCTCAGAATTTAAAACATTTAGAATTTTGGCACATTTCCTTTTGCATTTATTGCATACTAGCAGTATAAACCGGCGTTGCTCGGGTGTAATGAAAGCTTTAAAACTAATCCATGGTCCTGGAGCTCAGACTCTTTGGACGTTGTCACGAAAGACTAAAAAGCAATAGTTGTTTCCAGTTAAAGCAAAACCGTAGACTGAAAGAAAAATGAATGGATGTAAGTCAAATTTTGATTTCCTGGTTTCGATATCAAATAAGTTTTTTTTCGTCATAAACTGAATTTTGAAGGCTAAATAAGTCCTCTGAGTAAATGGCATCATGGCTGAGACTAAGAACTACAATTATACCTACTTAGAGCTAGACCTGAAACAAAAACTAAAATAAAAGAGCTGAAAAAAATACAGACATACAGGCAGATAAACAGACACACACACAAACATCTTGCTTTTTATATATATATTATCGATTTTTTGCACTATTGTAAGAACTGCAACCTTAAAACTTCTGAATATTGTTTCTTATGTCTTTGTCTATGAATGTATTAAATTTGGTTAAAATCAAACCACCTCTTTCTATAACCCAATTTTTTCAATTATCGATTTTTGATATTTATCAGGGGTACCTCAACACAAAACCTAGCTAAGAACACTCGCAGATGCTTATAGTACAACTGTGTAAAAATTTTCAAGAAAATCAGTTCAGCCGTTTCAGAGTCTATAGGTAATGGACACACACACATACACAGACACAGACAAAGTTCCATTTATAAATAGGTTTAGATCTCTAGTTTTTGACCTCCTATCTATAATACCATGGATGTGCATATAGTGTAATGGCTATTGCTGCATCTATTCTCCCCAACAATAAATTAAACAGCATTTAAGACTGGGTTTGTTAGCTTTGGCAACCAGTCTAGGAGAAAGACGACTCTAAATTCAAAACCAATTGAGTATGGTGAGTCCATGGAGCTAAAATCCAGAAGAAAGTTTTCAGGATTCACACCCATAATACTAGAATATTGTATATTGCGTAATATTTAAATGTTTTCTTTTTTCTTATCGACTAAAAATTCTTCATTTGTATTTTCTATGTAATGACCATTAGATTATTATTTTCCATTAATTTGAGGAAAAATTAAAAATTATTCGCACTCTTGTATAAAGGTATGCTATGGTGACAGTGTGGATAATTTTTTACTTAACCTCGTATATATATAATAAATCATTTAACCAATAATAAAGCATATGTAATAATAATAATAATAATAACACCATTCTGGGTTTGATGATAAACTGCATCTGGCAGCAAGGCCTCTGATTAGGAGGTTTTGAGGAGCATGAAACCACTTCTTAATTGCTATTGTTCCCAGGCCCACTCTATTTGCAAATAGTTAACTCCCAAACTGAGGTCAAAACACTACGAAAGTATAAAAAATTTTATAGTAAAAATAGCAACAAACATTTCCATAATAGAAAAATTACCAGCAATACATAGAACCAATAAAAATAATTATCAACAATACATTTGTGCAAATGAAATTATTAATGCTCCCAAGAAAATTAAATTTTGGCATTAAATGACCCATAAGGAATTGATATGCCATTAAACAAACAAATAACAACAAACAACACAAAAAAAAAGAATTTTGTCTACATTCAAAAAGAAAGTAAAAGAATTTAACAAACTTTCAAAATGTAAGAACCTGAAAACAAAAATTGCAAGAATGTGGCATTTAAACACAACTGTGATGCCAATAATAATAGGAACAATAAGAATGATTATAAAAGAATACTGATACATATTAAGAAAATCCCATCATGATCTGAGAAAATTCTCTCAATGTAATATGCTCAAGAACTGTTTTATTGCCGAATAGACTCCCAAGACGATGCTTCCCTAATCACTGCAGTTTTAATACCTTCAAATCCGAGAGCAACTGTTATCTATTCTCTCTTTGTATGCCCTGATAACAATCTCATTTCAACTTCATTTAAAAACACTATCTTGAGTGGCTCTGGAACACTATATTGAGGGAATAATAATAACAATAATAAATCTTTTGAAAAAAACCTTCCTTAAGCACAAGTAAATGACTTGATCTCATAATGAGGAAAGCGGGATTGGAAAATTTCATACTCACAGGACAGATGGAAGGCAAGAGAAACAGACGAAAAAAAGCATAACTTAGTGAACTTGAGTAAATGGATGGTGGAATAAGTATTGGGAGAGATTAAGGACAGGAAATTGTGGAGAGCCATAATCACTTACACCTGAAGGCGCATAGCATATAAAAGAAAAAATTGTATCAAACAGCAAAAATGTAACTAAAGATACTGATAAAAATAAAAAAACATATTTATAATTGTTCATTCATATATTCTATGTGATAAACATTAAAGACGTGAGGATGCTACAAAAATAATTTCATTTCTCTATAAGAAGCCAACTTGATAGTTGTTTAGGGCAAAAGAGACCTTGACAGTGAGATCACCTACAATTGCACTGACAGTAGTAATGAATGTGTAACTTGATACAACTATATAAGCAGACAGGATGAATAAGAGAGAGAAATGAGGCTGAAGAAAAAAAATATATATATTAGAGAGGTTAGTGAAATTCCTTAATAACTGCTTTGAAGAATAAGGGAGTGAACTTTCAGAGTATCTTCTATGTGCCATCTACCCCCTCCCCAGGATGTTGGTGATCATGGCTCTCCAAAACTTTGTTTTTTTTTATCTAATCTAAACCTATTTATAAATAGAACTTTGTCTGTGTGTGTTTGTCCGTTACCTATAGACTCCGAAACAGCTGAACCGATTTTCTTGAAAATTTACACAGTTGTACTATAAGCATCTGCGAGTGTTCTTAGCTAGGTTTTGTGTCGAGGTACCCCTGATAAATATCAAAAATCGATAATCGAAAAAATCGGGTTATAGAAGGAGTGGTTTGATTTTAATCAAATTTGATACACTCATAGACAAAGACATAAGAAACGATATTCAGAAGTTTCAAGGTTGCAGTTCTTACAATAGTGCAGAAAATTTGATATTGATACCAGGAAATCAAAAATCAGTCTACAGTTTCGCTTTAACTAGAAACAACTATTACTTTTTAGTCTTTCGTGCCAACGTCCAAAGAGTCTGAGATCCAGGACCATGGATTAGTTTTAAAGCTTTCATTACACCCGAGCAATGCCGGACTATACTGCTAGTTCTTAATAACTTTTATCATCTCTTCTAAACTCTGCTTCGCCATTCATTTGCTCAAGCTCACCATGTAGGTTGTGCATTGCTTTCCTCTGGCACTCTGACCATCAATCTGTCCTGTGAGTATCAAATTTCCCAAGCCTGCCTTTCTCGTTATGTGTCATATAAACTACAACTGTCTCTTCCTGATGTTAACTAGAAGTGTCTTTTTGCTACCATTGTCTCTTTGTTGTTGCTCACGTGTTTGGTCCATGGTATCCTCAGCATCCTTCTGTAGAACCACATTTCTGTTGCTTCAAGTCTTTTCTTCATCTGTGTGGAGACTGTTCCGCATATAGGACAACTGGTACTATATAGCAGTTCAGTACTCTTTTCTATTATATTTTTTTGTTGCTTAATACTTTCAGTTTTTGGAAGATATATTTCACTGTCCTAATGTGCCTTTTGATTTCCCTGTTGCATTTTCTGTCCTCTGTTAATATACTTCCCAGATGTCTAACTTGTTGGACCTGTTTTATTTTGCTATGTCCGATCTGTTTTATTTTGCTATGTCCGATCTGTTACTTGCAAGTTGAGCTGATGTTCCTTTTGCTAACAACCATGCATTCAGTTTCCTTGCAATTAATGTTCAGTCCCTTCTTTTCACTTTCTTTTACTATCTTCTGTAGAAGTTATTGTAATTTCCTTTCTGTGTCTGCTACCAACACTGTATCATCTACATATTTTAAGATTGTGGCTGCCAATAATGAATCCGAGTAGAACTTTTATTCTATCGAAATGGCCTCACTGTATAAGTTAAAAAGGTCTAGCGAGAAGATGCTTATATATTTTACACCCCTTTCTGATTTTGTATGTCTACTGAATCCATTTTTTTATCCACATACAGGCTGCCAGTATAGTTTTGGATAATTCTAATATCCTTCCCACAAGGTTTCCTAGCAGTTCAAGCAGTTCTTTGTGATGTACTTTATTAAATGAAGGTAATCAAATTTTACTTATCCAATTTGGAGACAAGGCTACTAGTTCTAGACATTGAAGAATACAAATCATATCAGGTAATATTTTTGTTTAATAGGATAAAAAGTTATTACATTCTATCTTCTTGCAATTGATGTTTAGTCCTTTCTTCTTGCTTTTTCACAATGTCTCGTAGGAGTTCCTGTAGTTTCTTTTCTACATCTGCCATCCATCAGTATATCTTATGTTGTTAAGATAGTGGTTGCCAATAATGAATCCTAGCAGGACTCTCAGAATCACTTCATGTATTGTCTGAATATGTCCAGTGAGGAAACACATCTTTGTCTTACACCCCTTTCGATCTTTGTATACTAAATTCACTTTCTATTCATATACAGGCAGTTTGCACTGAGGATAAGTTCTGGGTAACTCTAATATTCTTCCAAGATATATCAAAGTTAGTGATTTGTAAAGTTTATGTGTTCAGCTATTGCCTTCAAATCCTATTTGATTGTTTTTTATGGTTTATCAACTTTTTGCAGGTTATTTAACCCTCTAGGGCCATTCGTATCATATTTGATACAGTATGAAAACAAGCCTTGAAAGAAATATTTTCCTGAAAAATTTTTTAAGAGAAATATTTTATAAATTTCAAATGAAAGCAGTACTGACTGCTCAGTCAATGAATACCAAATGTTTCCTTATAGGGAAATACTGTATCAAATATGATACGAATGGCCCTAGAGGGTTAAAGTTAGAAAATATTTTCAGATTGTAAGAACTTTTTGAGATAATGATTTTTACTGATACAAGTTCTACTAATTAACCCATACCTGGAGGAAGAAGAGGTGGATTCATACCTTTCCCAAGAGTATTTGCATATAATTGAATATAACAAACCCAACCAGAATTGGAACTATTATCCATTACAATACTCAAGGCTTCAGCATCTGGTATTTCAGATAAAGATGAATAATTTTTTTTATTTACCTTCATACATATTTTATTTGGGCATCTTGACATGGTGTAATTGTTAGCAAGCTTGACTTGCTAAAACCTATTACAGCCGAGTAGTGAGTTTGATCCTCATTGGGTAACCCATACGTTCGACCTTGTGCCACATCTAAGCAGCACTTAGAAAATCAAACGTACATAATTTATTTAACAGAGAAAATTAAAAAGAGAGATTAAACCAAGATGAAAAGATTTGATGTCAAAAGAAAAAAGGCAAATACAATTCAAATCTGACTCTCACTGATTTACCAAAATGAAATCACACTTCAAAAGTACAAGCAGAAAATATCTGAAGAAGTAAATATTTTTCTTTTATTTGGGGGGGGATGTAGAAAAGAGGAGAAGAAAAGACTACTTTGGAAATTTATTTATTTACTGTGAATGATATCTATCATTCATATTCGTTTGAAAAATTAAGAAAACACATTCCTCTAAAAACTGGTTATTTGTTATGCAATCACAAAATCTATCCAATTCTAGCCTCAAACCAAAGAAAAAATTCTGATGAATTTTCTCATTAGCACCTGTCTTTTACTGAAGCATATTTGTAATTTAAAGGTGTTTTTGTGTTAGAGCCTGTTCACGCTTCTTTATCCTAATTACTATTTTTAATTCTCAAGGTGTTTCTAAGTGTAAATATCAGTGGCTGTTTCCATTATGGTGTTCAAAGAAAGAAGAATCTAATAAAATATTAATCAATCTTAGAGATCAGTTCTGATATAAAGACCTGGCTGACTGGCACAGATAGCTTGGTTTTCTTTCAATATTTCCACAGAAATTTATAGCAGTGCTTCTCAAACTATTTGATGTGGTGGACTGGTAGTTTTGTTTTTTTTTTTTTTCAATGTGCCAGGGATCGGCAAGCCAATCCAGCTGAGTAAGAGGCGGAAGGCAGGCGGGGTGATATGAACCCCGGAATTTTTTTTTTTAAGATATGTACGATATCAGGGACATTTTGAGACTATCTGTAATAAACATGAGGACATGATATCTTGTTCATTCTAAGGGCAGTCATCATTGACGTAACAAGTCTTCCCAGTGTGCCATTGACTGGTACCATATTTGTGCTATATTAGTTATGGCCACTGGTTTTGAGCGTATATATTTTTAAAAATCCAGAAAAAATATTTAAAATTAATATTAATACTTCATTAGCAATTTGAATTTAATAAAAGGCATTAATCTTCTAAAAAATAGACAAACAATGAAAATGTAAAAAAAAAAATGAAAACAAGTCAAATATCTTGGCAGTCTCTCATGGCAGAGAGTTTTACTCTTGTTTCTTCCTTTTCAGGAAAATCTTCGCATACTGGCAGACAATGGCTCGCATATCAGCAACAGTATACATACCACACTGAGTAGCACTGATTTATAGTAATTCCATAGTGTCCTGCCACCTTCAGTGTTTTGCATAGGTCTATACAGAAAATATAGAAAGCTATTGTTTACATAATTCTTACCAGGAAATACCAGATAATTGAATTTAATGTTAACCAAGAGCCTTTGATCTAAAAAGGGGTTGATCTGTGGTGACCCCAATATGTACTGGATTTATCCTAAGATATACCAAAGTAAGCTTTATATTTGGTTTCATATCAAGACACCAAAAGAGCTAGGTATCTCAGAGGGTTGAGCTAGGAGGTGATCTCATAGCCACTGACTGCAAAATCAAAGAATGTTGGTAGCTATGCTGATATAAAACAGGAAGTGAACTCAGCTCAATTTAGGATATACACACATAAGATAACTAAAGCCATGAGGTATAATCTCTCATATCCTTGTTAAAAGTACATGTCCTTCACAGCTGATTAAATATGATGTGTCTAGAAATGAATGAATAATTTTTTTTAAAAAATATTTCATCCCAAGTAGGGTCAGATCACCATTAGTGTGCAGGAAGTTACAATAAAAGAAAAAAACTGGGTACAGTGGGTATCAAAGAAAGGATAAAAGATTAATTGGACTCAAGAAGATAGAAGATGGCAATTGCTGTTGCATTTAAATTTTGGGAGATTGTAGCTATCATGTAAGCAAGTAAATGGAAACGAGTTTCACAGGTGGGAAGTGTGAGAAAAGAAACAATTTGAGTAGAAGTAGCAGTTGCATTTAACTATTTCAATGGTAAAAAGGTGGAACTTAGATGCCAATCTAGTCAGTCAGTTGAGTGCCATACGTGATACACGCTTTGGGCAATCATGTCTCTTTCGAAACATGACTGACTGGGCAGATGATTATCCCACAGTAGGTTGCAGTACTTTCTGCGGTAGACTGGTTGCCAGTCAAAGCTATAGAACCCAATCTGTCCTATTATTTAACCCATAACTGGAGAGAAGAGACAGATGAATGTCTTTACCAAGGGTATTTGTGCGTAAGTGAATACAAGGAATTCAACTAAAGTTTAGTAGTACACTTAAATTCATGTGGATGGGGCACCAGGAAAAAAAAATAGCTTGTGAGAGTAGTTGCCATGAAAAGATTTGTAGAAAAGACAGAGGAAAGCCACATCCTGTTGGTGAGAAAGTGACTGAAGTTGAGATGCCAAGTTAGAACTGATAACATTGCAGATCCTGTTTCGGATTTTTTCAAAAACCTTCAGATAAGAAGTAGAATCACCCAACCAGATATGGCAACAGTATTCAATGCACATACAAATGGTAGATTTATAAATGTGCAAGATAGATTCTGATGAGAAAAAAAGAGCACAGAGACTCAACCTTCCTAGCAGTAGATGCAGCTATAGATTCACTATATTCATTCTGTTGGAGTTTTTGGGTACCCTTGTATACTAGTGAGCCAGTCATGAGCTGACTCATTTGATAGTTCACCAATCAGAAGGCTCAAAATTTTCAATGTGACATATATAAAGACAATCATATTTTCCCGAGTATTGGCAATATAGTCAGATTCATTAGCGTGTCTGACTCGTGAGTGTTAATCTTTGACATTGTTTCATTGAACAGATTACGTGCTGCACTGTATTCTATATTCATAAACTGTGGTGGACATGGTGAACACATTCCACTTCAGGTTGGTTGAAAAAGTGAGTCAAAAAAGGCACAGTGTGTTACTCTCAAAGAAACTTGTATCAGCCATGCTGGTGGCTGGCAAGAAAGTTTCTCTATGGTGGTTAAAGAAGAGCAGTTTAGCTTTGAAAAATTTTATGTATGAAATACAGTTTCTGTGGGGAAAATTGTGAAAACGGCTTACCTCAGAAACGCTAACAAGTATGTGCATCGTGTAAAATCCAGCTACTCTATGGTAAAAAGAACCAAAATAGTGGCGCCCATGTTTTATGCCAGGCAGTCTTGGAAACTTAACGCAAAATCTTATTGTCTCCTCATCAAAAATCTGGTCGCCTCGATCAAAAATCTGGTGTTGGTGACAAGGCGAACCTCACTGCCGAGCTTGAGAAGGACCTCCAATCCATGGTGGATTGGAGTAAGAAATGGCTCGTAAAATTCAATTCTTCCAAAATGAAGCTGTTGTCAATTAACCACCACAGACAACCGCACCTCCCTCCCATTAGCATGGAACAGGCTTGCCTCCCAGAGAATAAAACACTACGCCTGCTTGGCCTGACACTCTCAGCGGACCTCAAGTGAAATGACTACGTTGAATCCATTGCTAAATCCACAGCTATGAAAGTTGGCTCTCTGTGCAGGGCCCGGAAATTCTTTCCGCCTGAATCTATCCTGCGATTATATCAACCCACCATCCGCCCGTGTGTTGAGTACTGCTGCCATATCTGGCCGGGTGCCCCTTCTATTCTCCTCAGGGTTCTTGACAAAATACAGTGAAGAATCTGTAATGTGATTGATACTGATATGGCTGACCGCCTGCAGTATCTCTCTCACCGGCGTGATGTGGCTTTCCTGTGCCTCTTCTATAAATACTTTCATGGCTTCTGCTCTGACGAACTTAAATCACTGGTGCCCCTAGATGTGAATTTGCACGAGATACTATATTGGCAATTAGGTCCCACCCTTTTACAGTGAAATCGATGAAATGTAACCGCAATTTCTACTCCAACAGCTTCTTTCCTCGCACTTCCCACATGTGGAATTCCCTACCGCATACTTGCTTCCCCGACGACTATAACCTCAAGGACTTTAAATGTAAGGTCAATAGACACCTCCTAACACACTAACTCGCACCCACTCTCTCCCTATGCACATCCTAAGTCGTCTACCACCCTCCTTCTGACATTTCCTATACCCAATCCCTCTATGTAACCCCCTGCGCTATAGTGGCAGTGGAATGCCTTGCTTGGGGTGACACGATTAAAAAAAAAAAAATTTGCATGCAAATTATGGTCGTTCCTCAGCTGTATAAAGCAAGCCATTTTTTGAGAATGGCAGAGCATGTTTTTGCTTCTTGCTGACCCTGTGCTTGTGCTGTTAGAAGAAGAAGAGATCAAAGAGATGACTCTTGCCTGTTTATTTTTTTTGTCTTTCCTTTTACACCACAGTTTCATATTCCTATCAAGTATAGAATGTTACACTATATCTGTGTATAAAAATGTTTGATTTTTTTTTTTTTAATCATATCACCCTGAGCAAGGCGGTAACATCACTGATGTACAGGAGGCTATGTAAGAGTGAAAAGATTGGAAAAGAGAAAGCCGGAAACCACATCCTAAACAGGGGACAAGGGATGAGCCTCTACACCTGTTCAGTAGACGAGGGTGGAGTGTGAACCGGGCGATAGTTTAGTCTATCTACTCCATTGAGTTTTATGAAAACTATATTAATTCTTTTCACAAAAACAATACTTCTGTGATTTTAATTCAATATGAAATCTGTATTCTATTTTATTAATCAAATGTGTCACTAGCTCAGATCTTTACAGCCAAAACTTGTCTTACTATGTCTGTAGGGTTGAATCACTCATTCCACCTGAATTCTATTTGTAAGAAGGAAGTCCCCCTCAAACAGCTTCTTCCCAACTTTTTGCAACAAACTCCCACATGGATGCTTTCCCAAATACTACAATCCTAACCTCTTCAAGTCAAGAGCCAGTAGCTATCTATCCTCCATATTCTTGTAACTAAGACTTACATCTTAGTATGTTCATGCTACATACCTCATTCAGTAACCTCTACCCTGAGTCGGATTGTATTAGTGAACAGGATTATTAAAAAAAATTGAGATAAAATCCAATATTAATTTCAGATCTAAAAGCAATCCTAAACCCATGTTTGGCATCTATTGCATTTTTTTCAGAAACTGAAATATGCATGACCATTCTAACAACATAAATTTCAGTTCAATAAAGATGACAATTTAAATTTAAGATATTAAAATTGTTGGTTAATGGTATGAAAATGGAATTGGTTATCTGAGTTCAAATTCTGGGGTGAATCAGTTTGATAATCTTATACTAGTGTTTTTGGAAAAGGCATGAATCATGCTCTTTTCTCCCAGCTATGGGTAAAATATGAAAACAGATTAAGCTTTCTCAATTCGCAACAAGCATGGCAAAAATACAGCTCTAAATTCATCATCATGAGTCAAATTACCTTATGTTCTTATATATATATATATATATATATATATATATATATATATATATATGAGAAAATTAGGCTGAGGAGGCACAGTATTTTACTTTCAGAGAGACTAGCCTGATCCATGCTGATGAAACAGGGTAGGAGCAATTGTTTATGGTGGTTAAAAAATAGCAGCTTCATTTTGGAAGCATTAAAATTTATGAGCCATTTCTTACCCCAATCCACCACAGATTCAAGGTCTTTTTCAAGATCAGCAGCAAGGTTTGCTTTGTCATGCTCGGCAGATTTCTTATTGAGGTGAGAGTAAATGGTGGCTTTGTCAGCGTAGATGCCGAATTGGAATCTGATTACATCAGGAAGATCATTGATGAAGATCAGAAAAAGTGTAGGACCAAGTATAGAGACTTGAGGGACACCTGCATTTGTATGATAGTGTTGTGACAAGTTGTTGTGATCTGTTGTCACCATAAATAAAGACACAAATCCAGAAACAAATATATTACAAAGACAGTAGTACAAACATATACCAATGAACAATTAGCTAATGGTTAGTCTGGCTGTTAGAATTATCTACTGGAACAGATTCCATTCTCATTGCCACACTGCTCTACAAAGCAGAAATGCTACTTATATATAGTTTAGAAGAGTTCAATATGTCATATGGGTAAGTCACCATAACACTCCCTCCTAAGTATTAACTCTGTGAGTGTCTTAATATTTTTTCCTTTTTAGATTTCTTTTCTGAATGGCAAAGTACTGTTTGAATAGAACAAAGTGTGATGAAAAATAGAATTCCGTGCATACAATGTTGAACCAATATTGAAAAGTTCCATGCTGTTCCTTTGGAGTCTTCTCGGGTCCTTAAGAATCATGGTTGTTCGGAAGAAACCTCATGTGATCCATAAGAAACTTTGTGTTGTCCGTAAGAATCCTTGTCACCAAGTTGTTGTCTGTTGGAAGCCAGAAATAAAGACACAAAGATGGAATAGTGTTAAAGAAATATATTAAGAAGTACAACCATATACCAATGAGCGATTAGTGTGACAGTCTGGCTGTCAGAGTTATCTGCTGGAATAGATTCCACTCTCTCCCCACCTCTCTGCTCTACAAAGCAAAACTGCTACTTATATATAGTTTGGAAGAGTTCAATGTGTCATATGGGTAAGTCACCATAACAATAGTATCTGGAAGCATGCCTGTTTAATACTATCTTCATTACATGATTTGAAAGGAAGGACTGGATTAGATCAAACAAGTGTCCAGTTATACCATAGCCCTGTAGCTTGTGTAGAAGACCAGTATGCCAGACTCTGTCAAATGCTTTGGAGATATCTAGGGCAACAGCTCAAGCTTTGCTGTTTTTATAGAGAGCCTGGTATATATATTCTGTGATAGTTGTTAGCATATCAGCAGATGAAGTGAAAACCATACTGTTTATCAGAGAAGAGGCTGTGGGCTGTGAGATGTTGAACTACTTCAGCATTGATAACAGCCTCAAACATTTTGCCAAAAATCAGTAAGAGGCTGATAGGGCAATAATTAGAGGGGTGTGAGAGTTTTCCAGAGTTCTTAAATATGGGAACCACAGAAAAGGACTTCCAGCAGGCAGAAAAGCAAGAGAGGCAGTAGTTGTAGAGTTTGAAGAGGAGAGTTCAGGGGCATATTTCTTCAGAACAATGATTGGGAGTCTGTCACCACTGCTCACCTTATGAAGTCAAGCTTTGAAATTAGGTTAGAGATCAGTGAGGGGGTAATGTGAATGTCACTCAGTTGAGCCTCAGCTCTAGGTGGGAAGTCAGGTGTGGATACCCAAGATGAATCAAATGTTGAGTTGGTGGAAAATTTGCAAGTAAAGCACTTGACCTTGTCCACTGAAGATGTGAGGACCTCAGATTTATTGATTAAAGCAGGGATTGAGGGCTTGTTGTTCAACACCTTTTTACCGAGTCACCAGTAGTGTTTGGAGCTGAACTTGTAGAATGCTTTACACTGCTTCATTCTGTCAGTAAACAACAGCTTGTACTCATTACAATCAGAAGCAAAAAGGTGCCTATTATGGTTAGACATGTGGCTCCAATAAAGCTGGAAGAAGTGACTCCTTGGGCAATAGTGGCCAAGCAAGCAGAGGAGAACCAGGAAGACAAATGGGGTTTAAGTTGTAACCTCCTGGCTGGAATGAAAGCATGGCTCAGTAATAAAGACAAGCTGAAGCGTAAAATCTCAGCTGTCAATGTTCCCTATATTAACGAATGAATTGCTCTGGATAGAAATAACTGGAAAAATTTGTGCCAGAGTGGTATCAAATTTTGAAATCAGTCATATTGACCATCTAAAAAATGAAAGACATTGCTGAAAAGTGTCAGCAAATATTCCTGTGGATATGTCCTGAAATAATATGCACAATATGTGGACTTGAATGCCTGTCACTAGCAGGACTGAAATGTCAGATAGGGCACAAACATAAAAACTGAATGAGGTTATCAGATCCTCATACACTGAAATCAATGGGAGAGTCCATTATATGAGTTGTGGTTGCTATTTGTTGCTACCTATTTGTGTGTTCCTATCTGAGTAAACCCACCATTTTCTTCTTTTTTTAATCTAGAGTTCATATTATCTATTATATGTTGCAAAATTCATAACAGTATATATATATATATATATATATATAATGTAGTAATTCTGACTGAAAATAGATACTGTTTGTCTCATGGTTAGAATCAGACTTTACCAAAAATCAGGATTCTTAATTTATAATCTGATCATAATAATAAACAAAATAATAATAAGAAACAAAAAATAATAAAAAAACAACACAGAATAACAAGGTTGGATTTGTTCATATAAAAACATCATGATCATATGCTTCATGTACTACAACTTTGGTAACAGTAGACACATCAAGATAGTTTAACAGAACTCATCACTCTGCAAGTTAGTTTTGAATTCACAGATTTCCTTTTCCTAAAACAGCTGCCATGAAAGACAGGAGAATTCAGTCTGCTATTTAACCCATAGCTGGAAAAAAAAAATGATTCATGCCTTTTCTAAGTATTAGTGAAAAAAGTAAATGAAACCAAATTTGAACCTGGCATTTTGATTTCACTTTCTGCATTGATTATTCCACCTGCATAACCATAATCAATGGTTCAGGTACAATGTCTTTCAATTAATTAATTTTATTTTTTCTATTTTCATTTCTACAGGTGTGACATCTTGGAGAGAAAAAACAAATTACCAAAATTAAAGATTTATGACAAAAATCTACATTGAAGGATTCCAGGCAAATATTTAACTATCTGGACACCAGCAAAAAAAAAAAAATCAATATTTTTAAGTTAAATAATACAGGGAACAAAAACAGTCAGCAACGATGGAAGAACACGCTGAACAGGACATGAAAGAGAAAAAATATGCTGAAGCACTAGAAAAATACAACATGTTACTTACAAACCCAATTGTGGATCCTAACAACTATTTACAGCGAGCCAAATGTCAGTACTATTTAAGAAATTATTTGGCAGCACAGTCCGATATCAGGGAAGCACTTGCAAAAGGTTTAAAAACTATGTCTGCATATACATGGGCAGGAAAGATTGCCACGAAGCATGCCAAATATGAAGAGGCCCTAGGTTATTACAAGGCAGGGCTTAAGATGGATCCTGGAAACAAAGATATCATTGCAGATTTGAAACATATTCAGAAAGAAATCCTTGACTTTTACGAGAACCAGCAAACGGACATCAAGGAAGAAGAAGTAAATCCGATTAAGTTCTGCTCACAAGAGATCTACCCAGGGGATGACGTCTTGCTGAAAAATGAGAAGGAAATCTTGGAAGTGAATTACAAGGTAGTCTCCGAGATAGATGAAAATGAAGTTGATCCTCGGTTGGCCTATCTTCCACCACATCTGAAGAATGCAGCCAATTTAGCAATTCAGGGCCAGAAGTGTCGATTACAAGGTAAAGTGGAAGAAGCCTTGCAGCATTATGAAATGGCAATTGCACTGGATAAGAAAAACCATAATTTCAAGTTGATGAAAGCGAGGCTCTGTTTTGAACTGGAAAAGGACTTAGATGCTCTTCAGCAACTCTGGCTTATACCGAAGACAATGAGAACTCATGAAATTTGGAAAATGGGTGGTAAGTAACAATAGCTTACAAATACTGTTTAATTAGTTTTTTCTGCATATAAAGATATGCAGTATGGTTGCCTGTTGAAGTGCAATAGTCTGCAAAGAAGCTTACCAGAGCCAAAGTGTCCAAGGTGTTTTGCTTGTCAGGCTGCTGTGTTGTGATGGATGTGTGTGTAAACGGACGCTAGACAGTTCGTCGTTTCATCAGCTGCATCCTCTCTTCTTGCAAGTTTGGTCCAAGAAAGGTATATTCTTCGACCTCTGTCATTTTATGCTAATTGGCACGAGCCGAGGACTCTGAGTAAGAACAAGGCCGATGGCGATGATTGCTGGGTTGGCAATGGTTTTTGTTCATAAGAAGGGTCTGAGACATTGGCTGCCAATTTCGTTGGCACCATGGTGACGTGCACTAGTATAGAGGTTTGTATTGAGTTATGACTGTTTATTTTTGTCTGAAAGCTGGACGCTAGCTTCAAACTTACGAGTGGAGCAAACAGTGTAACCAAAATGTGACAGAAATCCACTGCTTAACTACACAGTATGGTTGCCTGTTGAAGTGTAATAGTCTGCAAAAAAAGCTTACTAATATTAATTATGGTTAATATGTTAAGTCCCACCGGTTACTTAGTTACTGTAGCATGATGCCAGATCAAGCTAAGTTATACAAAAAATACTTAAAAAATATGCCACATATTTATTTCCATAGCTACAATGGATACAATAAATGCAAAAACATTATTGGGTAGATCAAATTTACAGTTACAATAAATTATATTCCCATACAATCACAACCACTGGCTCTACATATTTTGAGATTCTGCTCATTTTATGGGTTGACAGCTGTGCAGTATCACTTGGAATGTGGCTTGTCACATTCACTACTGTTGTCACCACCTAACTGTGCTCACATCCATTATGTGATCTCAGTGAATGTGATATATCCTGAAAAGGAATACAGTATAAAATGATCAGTTGCAGAATGGGACGCCACACCAGGAATAAGAAATACAGATTTATTGTACTAAGGTACAATTAACAATAATATACATATAGGCAAGCCACAGGTTGGAGCAGAATAGACTATTGAATAATGAATGCCTTCACCTAAGACATTTCCCTTGTCATACCGCTCGTTACCGTCTTTTATAAAGTAGAGCATTCTATTCTCGGAGATGGCAGTATGTTCCACTATAACAGAATGTCAATGAGTAATTTTTCCTGCATGGAGGAATTCAGCGACATATGCACTTTTGTATCAGTTACCATTTAGGTAAGATGTTATCTGTAATGATACAAAATAAATTATAAATTATCAATGAAAAAGTCCAGCTTCAACTACCTGAGAATGAACATCTACTTTTGATATTGGTAATGGAGAGGGACAATAAAATAATAGGCTTTACTTTCAGAGATACTCTTGTATAGCTACTTGTTTAGTATTTGAAGGTTTTCAGAGTTTTTAGCATGAAAGGATTAAAATGTCTATGGTTTATGAAACTCACTGCATACTTCAGATACTTTAATATGATAAACATATATTAAGAAACACAATGTGCTTAGTTATGTATTCCTCACATCCAGTTTCCATCTGACTCATAAATACTAAGGTCTCATTCATTGTCCAGTATGAAAGAACTTTCTTCACATGACATTATTAGAGTTAAATGCCAGAAATCTGGTCTGTTAGATTCTGCTGTTGACCACCTTCAATATACTGCTGCTGATGTCTTCACCATAACCCTGGAGAAATTTATTTTTTTTTAATCATTTCACCCCAAGCAAGGCAGTACTGCCACTGATGTGCAGGGGGCTATATAAGAGAGTTAAAGTTTTAGATAGGGGGAGAGTGAAGACAAAAACAAACCAGCTGCAAGGAGTGAAAGATACATGGGGTGATGTGGAAAGGGCTGAAGATAAGTGGATAAGAGATGGGAATTGACTTTGCATTTAAATTCTTAGATGTTGTAGCTGTCAGGAAAGCAAGTACATGGAAGGGAGTTCCACAGGTGGGAAGCACGAGAAAAGATGCTGCTGGAATAGAATTGTCACCTGCATTTGTTAGATCTAACTGTAAAAGGGTGGGACCTTGTTGCCAGTCTGGTTGCTTAAATAAATTCTTCGGATCAGAAGCCATGAAAATATTTATAGAAGAGACAGAGGGAATCCACATCCCACCGATGAGAAAGTGGCTGGAGTCGAGCTGCCAGGTCAGGACCAATCACATTATAGATTTTCCTTTGGAGCCTGTTGAGAACCCTGTGATGAACAGCAGGGGCGCCTGACCAGATATGCATGGTTGAATGATTGATTTGTATATATGCAAGATGGATTCAGACAGAAAAAACTTCCTGGCCCAACACAGTGATCCAACCTTCCTAGCAGTGCATTTAGCTATCGATTCAATGTAATGATTCCACTTGAGGTCGGAAGAAAGGGTAAGGCCGAGGGGGAGCAGTGTATTGCTTTCAGGGAGACTTGCTTGGTCTATGCTTATGGGTGACAGGAGAGATTGCCTGTGATGGTTGACAGATAGGAGTTTCGTTTTAGAGGCATTGAAATTTACAAGCCACTTCTTGCCCCAATCCACCACTGAGAGGAGGTCCTTCTCGAGATCAGCAGCGAAGTTATGTTTGTCCACCTTGCTACTTGCCAAAGAGCGACCCGAGATTTTGTCCCAGAGCCACATATGGTTTTGAATTCTTTTATCTAGACTGATTGCCAACCATGGCTAGAAAACACAGTCTGCTCTGATTTGTATTCATAGATAGCCCTCTACAGGTGACTGTTTGCAGAGCATTATGTTTCTTTGACACGACATGTGATGGATTGCCGATTGTTTTCTTTTTACACATTAGGTTTTCTGTTAGGACATCCTATAAAAGGGCTTTCAGCTGTGTATATATTAACAGACACAAAGTACTACTCTATGTATTCCTTCAGTTTTCACCTGACTTGGAATAATTAGGTCCAGTATGAAGGATCTTTTTTGCATGAGACCATGACAGTTTAATGCTAGAAATCTGGTCAATTAGATTCTGCCATTGACCATAGCCAACATCTTGCTGCTGCTGTCTTCACTGTAACCCAAATAGGGCATGGTTCCCTCCTCAGGGCTTTTAATTAAAATTTCAAACATGTTAGAAAGTATTGAAAAAATAATAACAACAAAATTTGATCTTTCCTCTTAATAATAGCATAAACATTTTGATGATAAAACTTTGTTTTTATTAAGTTTGAGCCCTTTTAACATCATGATATGCTGTTATTTTGGCAATTGAGTGGAGGTACCTAAATCCGTAGTTTCTTTCTTCAGTTTGACTACAACCGCCATCTCATAGATGATAAAAAATAACAAATCTGATTTTCTCAATGATTTTCTATAAAAAAAAAAAACTACTTGTATAATTTGTTTTTTGATGTGTGGTTGAAAGAAGTACGCATATTTTTTTTTTCTTTCTTTCAGATGTTCATTTTTCTTTTTTGTAAGCAGGGAGGAAATATAGATGTTGAATCAAGGATAATATTTTTCCAAATGAGTTTCTAAAAATCTGTGAGTGTCTATAATCTGGGTGACGGAGACATTTTGGCTCCACTCTGGAAGCGTTAATTAAACGAATGTTTACACTGACCAGGACAATAAAAGTGAGACAGGAACTTTTCAATCTAAATTCCATTTGTCAGACCTTGTTTTGATGATTGCGGGATATCACTGTTTTTTTGTTTAACCTCACATTTTGATGTAAATCAGGCACAATGCATAAGACCAAAGAGTTCAATAATGTCATTCTAGGTCATTCTAAGTAACTTTTGGGTTGTAAAAGGAATCAAATTTCCTTTTTCTATATTTGAAGGGACACGTTTCATTGTGAGTAAAGCAATAAACTTTAATTGCACAATTAAGTTTTTAATTGACTGAGTCGATTGGGCAAGTGAAATCTCAGATGCTGTTCATTACACCATCTACCTATAAAAAAGGCTAAACAGAAGCATTTAACTTTCAGAGTTTTGTTGTTATATATTGCTATGTTAAAAGAAAATAACCTCAAATGAAATCACTAATTTGGCTAATGTAGTTGATGGGTTTTGAAAAAGAATACATCAAAAAGGAAAGTAATACATGTTAATTATGTATATTGTTAAAGGTTAATACAACAAATTTGATAGCAATGTTACTCACTTTGACTTTTTCCTTTCATAGGAATGATTCTGCAAAAAATGGATCTTCCTGTTCTGGCTGAATTTTGGCTTCGAAAAGCTACACAAATATCCAAAAATGAAGATTTAGAATCTGCTGTTGCATTCCAGCAGATCCGTGTTCGCCGTCTCTATGACCCTCTCTGTGCAGACTTCCCGGTAAAAGTGGTTTTCTCCCAGTATGGCAAATGTATCATTGCCACAGACGACATTGAGCAGAATGGTGTTATTTTCAAAGACAACCCACTAGTCATTGGACAGGCCACCGACACCATCTCAGCACATCCGACCTGTGACAACTGTGGATATTCTCTCATGGAGCCACATCACTATTTTGGTGATGAGCTGAACACAATGAATGACGATCTGAAAGACCTGATAGACAATTATTGGCCAAAGAGAATCAACGTTTCTTGTGAATATTGTTCCCGGGAAAGTTATTGCAGTAAAGCATGCAAACAAGAAGCTTGGGAGGGGTATCATCATGTGCTCTGCCCAAGTAATAACCCGTCTGCCAGGTGAGTTTCATCTACCTTATCCATCCTGGTCATTCAGTGGTAAAAAAAATGCCAAAATCACATCCAAGTTGAATATTTCTGATTCATTTCATTCTTTAGATAAATAACCTCTCAGCATACAGGATTGGTTGGTTGGTTGGTTGGTTGGCTGGTTGGTTGTTTTGTTTTATGGCATTCTCACTTTGTTTTTTTTTTCAATTGGAGTAGATAGATCTATCTATCTCCCGGTTCACACTCCACCCATGTCTATTGAACAGGTTAAGAGGCTCATCCCTTGTTCCCTGTTTAGGATGTGGATTCCGGCTTTCTCTTTTCCAATCCTTTCACTATTACGTAGCCCCCTGCACATTAGTGGCATTACCGCCTTGCTTGGGGTGATACGATTAAAAAAAAAAAAAAAAAAAAAAAAATATCAACCTTAGTGGGTCATTTATTGCCAACTAAATTTTTTTATTTTATTTATTTATTGCTGGTAATACCTTTTTCTTTCAACAATATATTGTTGTTTTTATATAAGTTTTTGTTTCTAGTAATACTTTTTTCTTTTTTTATCAAGATTCATTAAGATTTGTTTTTAAGGGCAGTGTCCCCAAGTCCTACCCTGTTATTTAACCCATAACTAGAGGGAAGTGACGGATTAATACCTTTCTCAAGGGTACCAGTGCTTAAGTGAATGCAGGGTATTCAACTGGAATTTGAACTCGGCTCACCAATTTCTTTTTCCAAGCCGATATCCACTGCACCACAATGCACATCTGTCACTAAACGCTTACAGCACTTGGTATTCCCAAGCAGTCACCCATCTAAGTACTGACCAGGCTCAATGTTGCTTAACTTCGGTGATCGAGCAAGAACCAGTGTATTCAATGTGATATGGCCGTAAGCCTATTACTTTTAGGTTTAGACTTTTGAATTCTCTATAGATTAGTGTTTTAATTTTATCGGTTTTAAAATGTGTGGAATTTTGTACTATCATGTCCATCACCTCTATAAAACCCTATCTCATGAGTGTTAATGTCGAGCGAGAACTGGTGTATTCAACATGATATGGCTGTAAGCCTTGCATACAGGGTTGGAATTTTGATCGTAAAACAATCTATCAGTGTATAACTGTAGGAGTTCCAGTAGCCAAACAAGCTGTCTGTGTATGATAGTTGAGGTTCCAATAGTTAGATTTCCCAAATTTCCCATGATAATGATCGATATATAAATTGTTTGTCGTTAACACAGATCACATGAAAAATATACAGCACAATAGATAAAGTATATTAGATGCAATGTTTATTCAGGATACATTTCCTGTTGCCTTCCTTTTATTTTTTTTTATTTTAAGGACTACTCCTAGACTAGTTGTTAGGGAACCCAGTTTCTACTGATAGTTAACTCCTAGCTGGGGAGAGAAGAGATGGATTTATTTTTTTTTTAATAATTATCTCACCCCAAGCAAGGCAATACTACCACTTGTGCACAGGGGCTTACATAATATAAGGTTAAAGAGAGAGGATAACAGGTCACAGTGGGTGTTGGAGAATGGGTAAGAGAAGGATTTTATAATTGTGTGGCCCCAAGCAAGGCATTTTACTGCCTCTGTTGTGCAGGGGGTTACATAGGAGGAATGTTATGAGAAAGAGTGACAGGCTACTGAAGGTATCAGGAAGAGAATATGAGAAGGGATAGAATACTAATGAGTGGAGTGAACGGAGAAAAAAGCATGAGAGAGAGGATGTAAGTTAGTGAGACAGGAGATGACTATTGACTTTACATTTGAATTTTTGAAGATTGTAGCTGTCGGAAAAGCAAGTATGTGGAAGGGAATTCCACAGGCGGTAAGAAAAGAAGCTGCTGGAGTAGAATTTGCATTTACAATTTATCGGTTTCACAGTAAAAGGGCGGGACCTAGTTGCTAATCTTGTGGCTCGAGGAAATTTGTATATAGGGGTTACCAGCGAGCTAACTTCGTCAGAGCAGAAGCCGTGAAAGTATTTGTAGAAGAGACACAGGGAAGCCACACTATGTCGGTGAGAAAGCGACTGTATCCTAGCTGCCAAGTCGGAATCAATCGCATTACAGATTCTCTGTTGGATTTAGTCAAGGACACCTACGTGGATAGCAGGAGCACCCGACCAGATATAGCAGCAATATTCAATGTACGGACGGATGTGCAGGATTGTTTCGGATGGGAAAAACTTCCTGGCCCTACACAAAAAACCGACTTTCTTAGCAGTAGATTTAGCTATGGATTCTATATAGTTATTCCACTTGAGGCCTGATGTGAGAGTTAATCAGAGGAGGCGCAGTGTTTTACTTTCAGGGAGAGAAGCCTGATCCATGTTAATGGGCAAAAGGAACAATTGTCTGTGATGGTTAATAGATAGCAGCTTCATTTTGGAAGCATTAAAATTTATGAGCCATTTCTTACCCCAGTCTACCATGGATTGGAGGTCCTTTTCAAGCTTGGCAGCGAGGTTTGCTTTGACAGCCTCGGTAGATTTTTGATTGAGATGAGAGTAAACCATAGTGTCGTCAGCATATATGCCCACTTGGGATTTTATTTCATCGAGGAGATCATTAATATAGATAAGGAAAAGTGTAGGACCTAGAATAGAGCCTTGAGGGACACCCACATTCATGCGATAGTATTGAGAGGCTTGCCTGTTCAATACTACCCTCATTGTATGGTTTGAAAGGAAGGACTTCACCGTTCTTGTTGAGGGCCTGGTGTATATACTCAGTGATGGTCATGAGCATATCAGCAGTAGACCTGGTGAAGCGGAAACCATACTGTTTGTCAGAAAAGAGTGTGGACTGAGAGATGTTGTACCACCTCAGCATTGATGATGGCTTCAAAAACTTTGCCAAAGATCAGTAAGAGGTTGAGGGTTCTCCAGTATTTTTATATATAGGAACCATGGAGAAGGATTTCCAGCAGGCAGGAAAGCAAGAAGAGTGGCAGTAGTTATAGAGTTTAGAGAGAACATAGGAGAGTTCAGGAGCACATTTCTTTAGGACAATGATTTGTATTCCTTTGCCACCGCTCGCCTTATGGGGGTCAAGCTTAGAAATTATTTTGGAGACCACCAAGTATTAGTATGTCAGTCAGTTGGGCCTGGGTTCGGAGAGGGAAGTCAGATAAAGATACTCCCGATGAGTCCAGTGTCGAGTTAGTGGAGAATCTGCAAGCGAAGCACTCAGCCTTGTCTGTTGAATAGGTGAAGACCTCAAATTTGTTGATTAGAGAGGGGATTGAGAGCTTACTGCTGCTGTTCAGTACGCTTTTACAAAGCATGCAGTAGTCTTTGGAGCCAAACTCATGGAATGTTATGCGCTGCTTCATTCTGGCTACAAACATCGGCTTAGCTCCTTTAAGTATCTTCTTACACTCATTGCGAGCCGTGGCAAAAAGACACCTGTTATAGTCCAACGTGTGACTCCGGTAAAGCCGAAAGAAGTGATTTTGGTGGCAGCTGAGCAGGCAGGGGAGAACCAGGGGAATGAGTGGGATTTAAGTCTCAACTTCCTGGCAGGAATGAAAGCATCAATGCCAGCCTTAACCCAAGAGGAAACCTCAGCCGCACAGTCTTCAATAGGGAGGCTAAATAGTTTGTTCCAAGGGATGTCATTCAGAAAATCATGGAACAAGTCCTAATCAGCTCCTTGGTAGCAGTAAGATATTCTGCTGGTCTGAAGTGCTTGGCTGGAGTGAAGGTGGAAGGATATACTGACGGAAACTACCACATAGAGTTTCCGAGAGGGCAGAGTTGCTTGACATTGCAAGAGTCGGGGGTGGAGATAAACAGTTTTCATTTTTATATCCAAGTTGCAATATAATTGAGTACTGGATTAAGCTTAGGAAATATCCGACATATCTACTATCTTTTTCTAGTCTTCTGTTATATATCGTTTGGGGCTTACATGCATATAATGTTGAAACAAATTCCTGTATGATTACTACAGTTAAGCAACATTGAGTCTGGTTAGTAGCTAGATGGGCAACTGTTCAGGAATACTAGGTGCTGTAAACTTGAAAGTGCAGGTGGTGTAAAGAATAATGGATTGGAATTGTTAATCAGAGAGCTAAGTTCCAATTCCAGTTGGGTTTGTTATATTCACTTAGGTATAAATACCCTGGGGAAATGTTTGACTTCAGCTATGAGCAGTTCATAAAACATATCACTTAATCATTATTATCTAAAAAAAAAATTTAAAAAATGGATAGATAAATAAAAATAAATATATTCTGGCTTTAAATAACCTGCAAAGAGTTAATAAGCTGTAAAATTGAAGAAATGAATCAATATACAACTTCAGGTTATTAGGTGGTTGTTGTTTTCCTAGACTGGTTATCAACCACAACTATAGAGCCAAGTGTGCTATTTAACCCAGAGATAATGCGACAAGAGATTGATTCATATCTTTCTCAAGAGTATTTGTACAAATGTGAGTAATGAACTCAACTAAAATTCAAACTTGGCTTGTTGATTACTCATTCCGAGCTGCAAGACATTAAACAACTTGCACATTTATAAAGATTACTTATATTTAAACAATTAACCTGTAGAGGTGATGTGTTCTTGTTACAAAAGAGATAAAAATGCTGGTAGAATACAAACCTTCAAGAATATCAAGTACTTTGTTGTACGGGCTGCTACTGGTTGTTGCTGGCTCTATTTTGATGGATGAATGAGTTTACTGTAAAGATCACCTTGATTTACTGCTAATCCCCTTTATAGGAAAGGAGAAGTAATATTTCAGCTGTTAGCAAAACAAAACTCATTGGTCATCAAAACTGTTATAAAACTCATTGACTGCTATAAGTGAAAAAAATAGCTTTTGCTAAAGATCAAACTTGAATTATATATTCTAAAAATCTCATCTTTTATTTACATTTAAACTTATATCCTCATGATTTTTGTTGTCATCACAAGGTTTAATTTTCTGTTCTCTCTGGCCTTCTTCAAGTGATTGTCAATCTATATAACCTTTAGGGAATATTGAACTGAACTCTCTGTTGAATCTATAAGAATAGATTATCATCATTTTGTTGTGCATGTCTAGGGATATCTTGTTCTTTTTGGTACTACTCAGTTATTGCTAGTCCTGAGCCTGAACTACTCATTTCATGGACTGAGTTCCTAATTACCAAATTTACAAACCATTACATTGATGCAGTAAGCTACTGTCCAGTGGAACAATCCCGAGTCTAGAATATGAACCTTAAACAATATTATCTTAGAATGCCTGCTGTCATACTTGAGCTTCTTTGCTGCTGCTTTTCTTACTGTCATGTCTCTTTTTCTTAATGGCTCCTAAATGGTATTTCTTTCTATGCTTGGCCTAAAGTCAGTCACCTGAATACCATATATGATACATGCTTTGGGCAATCATGTCTCTTTCGAGATATGACTGACTAGGCAGAAGATTATCCCACGGTAGGTTGCCGTTGCTTTCTGTGGTAGACTGGTTGCTAGCCAAGGCTATAGAGCCCAGTCTGTCCTATTATTTAACCCATAACTGGAGGGAAGAGACAGATTAATACCTTTCCCAAGGGTATTTGTGTGTAAGTGAATACAAGGAATTCAATTAGATTGTGACCTTGGCTCCCCAATTTCTCATTCTGAGCTGATATCCACTGCACCACAATGTACATCCTTTGCCTTGTTTCTACTGCCAACACTTGACCTACAGAGGATGTGAAAAATTTATCATTCCAGAAATTCAGACAGAAACTTATTCTTATGTATGGTTTAATAGATCTAGAGAAAAGCTCAAATAATTTAAGATTATTACAAAGTAATTTTATAGAAATGAATAAGATTGCATAACAATAGAAGTACAATGGTTGCAGCAAGTTTATAGATTTGTAAACTGTTAGTCATGATCTTTTGTGGTTAAAATGTTATCTATAAACGTTGTGGTTCCAGGATATGAGACACAAGATCAGGCTTCATGAGAATAAAAAAAAGTAAAAAACTAACGACAAAATAATCAACTTTTTTTCCCCTATGTATATTTTTTTAAAGATCTATTTATAATATTCTTTTATTTTTTATCAATTAGAGTAGATAGACTAAACTATTCCCCGGTTCACACTCCACCCACGTCTATTGAACAGGTGAAGAGGCTCATCCCTTGTTCCCTGTTTAGGATGTGGTTTCTGGCTTTCTCTTTTCCATTCTTTTTACCCTTACGTAGCCCCCCCCCTCCGCACATCAGTGGCGTTATCGCCTTGTTTGGGGTGATATGATTAAAAAAAAAAAAATTTATTATGTGTGTGTAAGAGTTTAGAACATTTTTTTTGTGTTTTTGTGTATATAGTTTCTGATTTTTTTAGTTTTTTAAGCAGACCCTGATAACATATATTGTTAAAATAAATTAAAAATTCCTGGAAATAATGCAAAATCATTAGTTGGAAAGTATTTAAACAGATTTGGTTAAGAACAGAAAAAAAAAATGATTTATACACAAGTGCTGACAATAACTCAGCTTGAAAAAAAAGTAGCTGACAGAGTTATCTTGCTTTGTTAGCTTATATTTGGATGATGAAAACTTCAACTAATTTTGTTAGAAATTTTGATCCTCGTCAGATGTTTCTATAAATGTACAACAGTTGAAATCTATATAAATAAAACTGATGATGTGTGTCTGTGTGTATCCTCACTGATTTCTATTAACATACACTTCCACATTTTTCATCCGATTTGTTTCAAAACTTACACACTTCTTGCAAATTTATTATCCTACGCAACAAAGAAAAAGAAATTGTGTGTCTCTTCAGTTTAATTTTGTTTTAATTTATCTTCAAATATTTTTTGTTAAAGTAAGTTCATCACAGTAACTTTTACATGGAGAAAAGCTCTTTCAAAAAATACAAGAGTTATCGCTCATATTTAATATCTGCAAATGTGAGTCGTAAGTCTAGCTTTTTAATGTGGTTAATGATTGAAAGAACACAAGCTTGAAGTTTTTAAGCTTAAAATTTCTGCCAAGCATCCTGAATTTTCCTGGATTCAAATTTTAAGCAAAAAGTCTGAGAAGGTTTTAACCAGAAAGAAATAACTATAACTGTCTGAAATAAATATTGGCTCTGTAAATAAGTTCAATTACACTGATCCATCTGGCTGGATCAGTTTTAATATTTAATAATTAATATTAATAGGATTCATTTGGGATTTTCCTTCGAGCCACTTCTTTTCAGATTTAGATATTAACTAGCAGTATAGCCCGGCATTGCTTGGGTGTAATGAAAGCTTTAAAACTAATCCATGGTTCTGGAGCTCAGACTAAAGATTATATGTGTGAAGTTTGGTGAGAATCAGATAAAAATTGTGGATTTGTATAAAGGACATACAAGCAGATAAACAGACACACACACAAACATCTTGCCTTTTATATATAATTGAGTTTCTGCACTATTGTAAGAACTGCAACCTTGAAACTTCTGAATATCGTTTCTTATGTCTTTGTTTATGAGTGTATCAAATTTGATTAAAATTGGACCACTCCTATAACCTGATTTTTTTCGATTATCGATATTTATCAGGAGTACCTCGACACAAAACCTTGCTAAGAACAATCACAGGCGCTTATAGTACAACAGTGTAAATTTTCAAGAGAATTGGTCCAGTCATTTCGGAGTCTATAGGTAACGGATACACACACATACACACAGTTCCATTTATAAATAAGTTTAGATAAATATACATATTATCCTACGTCTATGGGATGACTATGCACCTGACGATTGCATAATGCATGAAACTCAGTCGTGCCATAGACGTAATAATACTATATATATGTACACCCTCCTCATATGTACATTTATTAATTTACGTCACTATATATAAATAAAGCTGGAGTTGTGTGTTTGTGTATCCTCACTGACTTCTATTAACATATGCTTCCACACTTTTCAACCAATTTGTTTCAAAACTTACACACCCCTTGCTAATTTATTCAAGCGGACATTCATTTCATGCAACCAATCCAGAAGCAAATCTCTAACATTTACCCAGCCCCATTTTATCCTACTGTGTCGGCTGAAATTGCACCTATCAGCACTAGAAAAAGGCTCTACAAACTATCCCCCTTCTGCATAGTGGTACATTTCCCCTTACAAGGACCAACGCTTAAATTGCCTATGGGATTTTTTACTTTTCCTATCCTGTGCAAAAAAAGAAAAAAAAAAAAGAAGATATTTAAGATCATTCAGTTTGCTTTTCTTCTTTTATCTCAGCAAATTTAGAACTGTAGGTGAGTTATAACTCTAAGTAAATAATTATAAACCTAACACTTATATATACAAAAAAACATGTGAAAAATGAGAAACAGCAAGATATTTTTTTTTTTTTTAAATCATCTTACCCCAAGCAAGGCATTCCACTGCCACTATTGCGCATGGGGCTACATAGGGGAAGGTAAAGAGAAGGAGTGGTTAGACATAGGGAATGTCAGGAGGAAGGTGACAGATGAGTAAGGATAGCGAGGATGAGGGTTGGGCAGATGGGAAGAGTATTTGATAGAATGGGAGCAGGTTAGTGTGTTAGGAGGTGTCTATTGACCTTACATTTAAACTCTTGGAGATTGTAGCTGTCGGGGAAGCAATCGTTTGGAAGAGAATATTATTATCTGGTTGTTATATGATGTTGGAGAAACAAGAGACAGTAATACTGAGTAGAATTGTGAGTTTGGGGGTCAAATGTTGATCAAATATCGATTGGAATCTGACAGAAGGATAAAATAAAGTATAAGCAAGGTCTATACAGTCTTTCTATGGTTTTTTTTTATATAGCTATATATATAGAATAATATATATATTATTTTTTATATAGCTATATGCAATGAGTGTCTAGATGATTAAGTTAGAAAATATATGTCTGGGGTTTTCTTACCTTGAATCTTTATTGAGTGCTAATAAATAAATGTTACTATTATGGCCTGAAAAAAGCAAAGGAGATAAAATTCTTGTTTGATAATGAGAATGTCATGCGTTTATTGTAGAAGAGAAAAGTGGAGTTGATTTTCATTGGTTTAGAATGAGTGAATTAATGATAATTATAATTGCTATAATTATTTTATGGTAATTATTTCTGACACTATAATTAATTTTTATTTATGTATCTTTTATGGACACAACAGAATCAAAGCAGTTCAGAGATGTTGTTTTTAGTGCCTTCTGGCTTATTGGAGTGGGTGTTCTTTGAAGGTTATGCAAATTTAAACAATACAGTTGATGAATGTTTTATCAAACTCTTTTTTTATTTAGTTTGCTATATGATGTTCGAGATGGAGACGGTATGGCCATAAATCCAGAGACACGAATGCAGGAGGAATTCTGGGGTGGCCATTTTAGCCCCATGATTTTGCCCCGAATTTATGCCTCAATCATCAGCCATGCTGAGAAAATGATGGACGAAGAAAACCTGACGGAACCTACACAACTGCACTGGGCAATTTCTATGGCACCTTATAGAAGGTAATTATCTACCCTTGATATATATATGTATGTGTGTGTGTGTGTCACATGGTTTCCAAAAGACATAAGGCCTGGCTTTTGAAAAATTTGGAATATACATGCAAAAACTAGTATTTCAATTAAAAAATTTTGTTTTATGAAAGAAAAAAGAATTAAAGTTATAACCAAAGAAAGCTGAAAAAAACATTTTGCATTTGAAAGATTTTGTGGAAAATTAAGGATAAGGAATGTTTACCCACTCCCCCACTAGAGTGTGTTGTGACACAAAGTCAGTTTTTTTAAGGGGAGAACATGAGTGCAGATGCTTGGTCCAATGGTCAAATATTACCCTTCCACTGTTGATGTGGTCACTGGGTATGAATTTTATAAATTTCTTATTTTATGTGCCATGTCCCTTCAGGACATAGGTGATCACATCTTCCTGTCTCTTGTTGCTCGTAATATATTTTGTCCTGTTATTTCTCCCAAACCCTTCTCTGCCATCCATTTGCTTAAGCCTATTAAGTATGTCATGCATGGCTTTCTTCTCTCTCTCTTCCTCTATCCACCTGTGAGTATTATTGTTAAATTCAACTTTTTTTGTTTTTTTTACTTTGTTACTGAAATATATATTAGGAAAAATGCAAAAAGCCAACCCTATCATCAACAACAACTCCCCTGCAAAATCAAAACTATATAAGACCATTATTATGAATTTAAATGCCTAATTTGGAATTGTGATCTCAATGAAAACAAATAATTGCTAAACATATCACAATTTTTTTCATCAATGCAATTAACCCTATACCTCTCAGATCAGAAGTCCATAAGGGCTCATTTAAACCATCATGAAATTTTACCAACTTGGATATGAAATATACTTGTCAAAAACAAATTTGATATGCATCTCCAAACACAAGAGGGAGCTAAGAATAATTAAAGCCCCTATATAAAACAAAACAAAAAATAACTTAACATCAACTATGAATTTGAACATAGCCACAATGTACTGGTATCTGAGAATTATTTTCTAAAGTAATGGTATTTTTATTTATTTATTAATCCAACAGGTGTTTATCTCTTTAAATATTATCTTTAGTGGATATTCATATTTGAATATATGATTTGTTTGCTTATCCAAACATAAACAAAGTAATTTTCTAAAGAAGAAATGGATTTCTTTTTAAATTTATTAATCTGACAACATTTAATGTGATAAAAATCTGTTGGATTAATAAATAAAAAAATAAATCCATTACTTTAAAAAATTACTATTTTGGATATGAAACTGAGCAGATATGATAATTTTGAGTAATCTACGAGAGGGAGGATTTTGTGTAAAGACACTGTACAGACCTTGCTTGATCAACAAAGCTTCTTTATGGCCAAGTTGATTCAGGCACATTTGATTTAATGATGATTTCCAGAGGGATGAAAGATCAAATCTTGCCAGAGAGAGCTTATTTTTCTTTAATAAGATTTCTCAAATAATTAGGCCAATAGATGATAATAAATACAGTGTTTAATAGTGTCAACTCAAATATTAATATCCATTAGAATAGAAGTCACATTTAAAATTTTATATATATAACAAAATTTCAATGTTCAAATTCGTTAACCACCCCTTCCCCATTTTTCTTTTTGTTCCCGCTACCACTTCTATTCACCCAGACATGGCTAAATTTCAATTTTTAAACTCTCAACTCAGATAAGGGAAAGGGGTGTCTTCTAAAAATAGACAGATATCTGTCTGCTTCCATGTTTACTTCTTTAAATTCAAAAATTATTAATCCCACCTCTTTTTATTTTTCTATGGATGGAAATCTTTTGTCATTTGAATTTGATTAAATAAAAATTTTTCGTTTCGACCATTGCTGAAGAAACAAGGAAGTCCTCATAGAAATGGCTATTCAACAAATTTAAACATTGAAATTTTGTTTTATTTTATAATTGGCTCTGTAATTAGAATATAATAATTGCATTGAGCCCTCTACCTTGATCAATTTTAATATTAATGAAATTAATATTAATTAGGATTGGATTTTTGTGATTTACTTACCTGCTTATCCTTTTGTATTAAATATATATATATATATATATATATATATATATGTGTGTGTCTTAAATAAGGTGGATATGACAGACTATCTTAGAAATATATATATATATATATATATATATATTTAGGGGGCAAGCAACCATGTGGTAAATACCCAAAACAAGAACCAAAATAAAACAATTTAAAGATATTATTAAAACTTGAGAATGG